>CM019707.1:8138713-8216305 GCA_009760885.1 Achatina immaculata
GAACAACGAACATCGAACAAAAAACAACGAGCGACGAACAACGAACATCGAACAAAAAACAACGAGCGACGAACAACGAACAACGAACATCGAATAACGAACAACGAACATCGAACAAAAAACAACGAGCGACGAACAACGAACAACGAACAACGAATAACGAACAACGAACAACGAACATCGAACAACCAACAGTGAACACCACCGAACAACGAACATCGAACAAAAAACAACGAGCGACGAACAACGAACGAAAACATTCTTTTTCACCACTGCCTTATAATGACTATGCGTGGGTTTTCACATCACTGAAAGTCTTTGCTGACTATTAAGTCACTTTGACCAAAATAACATAATCATTACAAATGAAATTTCTTTCAGGGAGCGAAGTACAAACTCCAGAAAATATATTTTTAAAATGTCCATAGTCTACTTGTTTACGTCATTAGATCTTGCCAAAGGGTCTAGATCTGGCACAAGGTCTAGATCTGGCCACAATGTCTAAATCTTGCCACAAGATCTAGATCTTGCCACAAGGTCTAGATCTTGCCACATGGTGTTAATCTTGCCACAAGTTCTAGATCTTGCCAAAGGGTCTAGATCTGGCCGTAGGGTCGTACTCTGGCTACAGAGTATGGATCTGACCACAAAGTATATATCTGGCAACATCGTCTAGATGTTGTTATAAGATCTAGATCTGATCAAGATCTGAAGCTGAATCAGAACTACCACGAAACGCTGAAGAAAACTGGGCTTCATCTTGAAAACCGGGTTTCAGATTTCCAGTAGCTGTACCTAAAACACAGAACGAAGGAAGGTACTTTATTTTCAAAGGGCTAAGAATTGGGCACGTAGGCCGGTCTAACAATCTGCCCTTCACCCTAAAGGTTTTACTCAGGCACGGTCATTCAGCATTTTCTAATGAGCATAATAAACATGAAGAAACAATGAGCATAATAAGCATGAAGAAACAATGAGCATAATAAACATGAAGAAACAATGAGCATAATAAACATGAAGAAACAATGAGCATAATAAACATGAAGAAACAATAAGCATAATAAACATGAAGAAACAATGAGCATAATAAACATGAAGAAACAATGAGCATAATAAGCATGAAGAAACAATGAGCATAATAAACATGAAGAAACAATGAGCATAATAAACATGAAGAAACAATGAGCATAATAAGCATGAAGAAACAATGAGCATAATAAACATGAAGAAACAATGAGCATAATAAACACGAAGAAACAATGAGCATAATAAACATAAAGAAACAATCAAATGAGCCAGCCAGTCATTTGCATATTCTTTGTGGAACGTTGCCTTCCTAACAGCTCTCCTGCAGACTTCTCTGTTGTAAGCAAGATCCATTTGAAGATTATCAGCGATGTCTTGAGGCCATCTTCGACTTGGTCTTCCTCTCTCTTTTTCCCATTAAAGGTAAAGGTAATCATCTCATGCCTTAGAGGCATATAGGGATATAGTGTTTAGTGCCCATATTTTCCTTGACCTATAAGCACATTAGAGGGTGATATGGTCAGTATCACGCCTGGCCGCCTTTCCTTCCCCAACTCCAGAAGAAGTCGGGTACCCATTTCTGGGGCTGCTTTTCCCATTGTGTACCCTCTAAATTTTCATGACATTTAATGTGTCCAAAATATTTAAGTTTTCTCTGTTGAATCCTCTTTACTAGCCAACCTTCTTCAATATAAGTTCTTGTAGCGTGGACATATTTGTTCTTTTTTGTGCGCATGATATTTGAAGATATTTTCAAATATCAAATGAGTACATAAATACACAATAAACTATTTCTATATAGATACATATCTTCACACACAAAGGGAGAAGAAGGAGACCAGCATCTTCACTACATCACCATGACCGTCAGTGCGTTTCCTACTTCTATGTTTCATTATAAAATACTGCTCATATGATATGCTCTCAGTAAGCTCATACTGCATAATCAGATTTTAAAAAAAAATTGTCCTTGGTGTTAGGTAGAAATGGATAAATGAGAATGGTTGTTTCTGATTAAACGAATGCGAACAATTTTCGTCTTCCTGGGCTGTCAAAATCAAATGGCAGATCTTTATTGTGCCAAAGTGGATAAATGACAGAAAATCGTTTAACAACTGCTCCCCGTGGAAGCTCAGACCGATGGGAAGCAAATGAGAGGCGTAAAGCATAGCCTACAAGGACTGAACCAGACTAAAAATAAACTTCACTTTTCATCGTCCTACTTCAAGAGATTGAAGAATGACAGGGGAGGAGTTATTATTTTTTTATATGTTTAATTTGTTATTATTCCTTGCATCGCAGGCTAGAGTCTGTTGGCAACTGGTGACACGGGTTACAACTTTAAGTGCTGGAAAAGAATCGTTGCGGAAGAATACTTTCATGCAATGGCTGAGCTCTACAGTTCTATCAACAAGCTTCTTTGTAAGCTGCACTCTCGCAGAGAACATGTTGATTTCGTTGATCACGCAACAGTGACTGTTACCAAGAGCAGAGAGCGGAGACAGGACATGACTTCAGTTTGCTATGGTTAGCTGGCGACAAAAGCAGCGTCTCTGCTTAGACCAGCAAGAGGTCTAAATGGGAGCCAGATTTTTCATTCAGATCTCCGGAAGGTCACTGAGTCTGTTAGAGGAGGTGATGAGCGACGAGGAGAGGAAGCCACACTAGATTTACTCAAGTCTTTGATGCGTCTTTGTCAAACATGATTAAAAATGACTTGACAAAGACCATGGAAATGTAAATGACAGAAGTTGCTAGGTCAATTATATAAAACAAGTGCTGTGTGAATAAGACAATGACAAGTCAGAAGGACATTGACTGGTGTTCCTGTCTCTGAGGCTTGATCTGAAAATACAAGGAATGTCCATTAAAATTTGGAGGAAAAAAAATAAAGGTAAAGGTATTCTCAAGTGATAAAATACTTAGCTTTATGCGTTAAAATATAATAGAACTCTGAAGATCACACAATGACTGTCTGTCTATCCATCTGTCTGCCTGCCTGTCTGCCCATATGCCTATCTATCTATCTATCTATCTATCTATCTATCTATCTATCTATCTATCTATCTATCTATCTATCTATCTATCTATCTATCTATCTATCTATCTATCTATCTATCTATCTATCTGTCTGTCTGTCTGTCTATCTGTCTGTCTGTCTCTCTTTCCATCCATTTATCATCCATCCATCCATCCATCCATCCATCCATCCATCCATCCATCCATCCGTCATCTGTCCGTTTGTCTGTCCGTATGTCTGTCTGTTTATCTATAAACACATATTGACATGTCACTAGCAATGATTGTGGAACAGTAAGCGCAGTTTAAAACAGTAAACATTTACTTATCGAGAAATGTTTAGTAAGTGCAGATAATGCTACAATTCACTAATCAAATAATCATTGTTGCCACCATACATCTGATTCACTGTATGCATTTGTATACATTTTTGTTATTGGGAAGTCACTAAGTAACTCGCAAATGCCTGTTACAAACAAAAAAAAAAAAAAGAAAAAAAAACTAAACGAGACAGTAATTTGAAAACTTTTAATTTTTGAACCTACATCATTCCCCTATTTCTGAACGTAATCGCCACCAACATTGATACATTTGTCCCATCTTGTAATCAGTGATGCAATACCCATGGCATAAAAATCGGAATTCCGATTTCTGAACCATTTTTTAAAACTTGTTTCTACCTCTTCGTCACTCGAGAACCTTCTCTCGCCAAGTTGGTTTTTCAATGGACCAAACAGGTGAAAATCACTTGGAGCTAAGTCAGGACTATAGGGTGCATGTTCAAGAACTTCCCAACCCAACTGACTAATTTTCTCTTGGGTTAACCGAGCCGTATGTGGTCTGGCATTGTCATGAAGGAGAAGCACACCTCTAGTCAGCAGACCAGGACGTTTTCTTGGAAGTGCATCCCGTAGCATCGACAAAACTTCACAGTACGATACAGAATTCACACTGTCACCATACTTCTGGAACTTCTATCTGCTCTTATAATCTCATTCATACGTTGCACAGTCGCTTCTGTTTCAATCTGAACAGGATGGCCAAGTCGGACTTTGTCAACAATTTCGGTGCGTCACTGAGAAAATTCTTTTACCCAGTTATAGATCGCTTTACGTGATAAACACTTTTCAGCATAAACTGTAATCATTTCCTTATGAATGTCCTCAACTGAATGTCCTTAGCCCACAAAAATCACAATACACTTCTCTGTTCTTCTTTGGTACACACTAACAGTTGGGTGGCCATTTTGTTATTGCTTTGCGCGTGCGCACATAACTCCCAGCGCCCCCTACATACAACTATTATAAAAGTGGATGATGGTACTATCTAAGGATATATTTAAATACTACTTGATAATTGCCACTGATAAAATATTTCAAATTTGCGAGTTACTTAGTGACTTCTCCTCGTATGTATGCAGGAAACTCTCTACTGTAGAGAGTTGTTATTGTGCCATAGTAATTCTGTCATTTGTTTACAGATAACTGTGTAGAAAAAGCAATGGAAGAGTAGAAAAGAAACAGGAAGAAAGATTAAACTTCAAATGCGGTTATTATAACACATAATCATTCAGATCATCAAGACCGCCGTCGAAATCGTACAGGTGATAATAACTGAACCAACCTCGCCATTTGTGACTGAATGATTAGTCTTCTCGTGTCCGGGCGGTTGCTCATCAAGCCGGTGTCCAAGGTTCGCTTCCTAGTTTTTCTCTTACATTATTATATTTCAATAAAACAGTAATAATATCGAAAATAATAAATAGACCAAAGGACAACATCCTTTCAAACAGGAAGACACTGACACGAGTAAATAAGTTATATTACCTTCTTATCTTCTTATGTCTTATATCCTTCCCGTGCCGTTAAACGTCACATAGGGCTCGCAAAGTTGTTCGCCAATTTTTCCTGTCTTCGGCGAGTCTTTCAATCTCATCAAAGGATTTTATGCCTGTTAATTTGGCCTCTCTTAACAATGTCCTCTTCAGAGTTTCACGTGATCTGCCTCTTTTTCTTTGGCCTGTTGTGTTCCATTTTATAGCTTGCTTTGGGATTCTCTGATCATTTCTTCTCATCATGTGACCAACATATGTCCTTCTCCTTTTCCTGATCACCCATGAGACTGGTTGTTGTTCAGTCATCTTTCTTATCTCTGCATTGTTCTTGAATTCGTTCCACTTGATGCCGAGTATTTTCCTTAGGCATTAGTTTTCAAAAGAGTCTAATTTCTTTTCTATTTCTTTAGTTGTTTTCCATCTTTCACATGCATAAATGAGGGTGGATATTACATTTGAACTGAACAGTCTTAACTTGGTTTTTGTGCTTATAACTTTTGAATTCCGTATGTTCTCAAGATTCTTGAAGATTGATGCTGCTTTTGCAATTCTGATCCTAACTTCCTTTCTAGTGTCACCATCCTGGTCTATGTAGCTGCCAAGGTATGCAAATTGATTGACTTCTTCAATATCTGTCCCTTCTATGTGTATTTTCCCATTTTGATTAAGGGGAATTGTCATTATTTTTGTTTCGTCCTTGTTAATTGGAATAACAATAATAGGTGATGGTCAGTGCATTTTTAAATATAGTTCTACGACATAAGAACAAGTGTAACTCGGGTTAAAAGTAGATACGACAAACAGAGGTTAAAACACTGAGACAGACATGATTTTATTCCTTACTACAGACTGCAGACAAATTCAGGATTTCAGATAAATTCAGTCTCATACATATAGCAATAATTTTTATTCCACGTGAATGTAGGCTTTCTTTTCTGTTTTTATGTTTGGAACCTGCCGTTTTGAAGGTCAAGTACGAAGATTCTGGTAGTGAAGGTGTTAATATTACGCTACTTAACGTTTAAGTCGGGACTGTGTTGTGATCTTTCTTTATTTTATGTTAACGTTAACCGACTTATCTATGAAGCTGAAACTGTTACAGTATTAATTATCTTTGTGTTAACATTAAGTTACTTAGCGTTCAACTTGAGATTGTGTTACAGTTTTTTTTTTTTATAAATTTAGGTTTGTATTAAGATTAAAGGCCAAAGAAAAAGAAGCAGACTGCGGGAAACTCTGAAGAGGACATTGTTAAGAGAGGTCAAATTGACAGGCATAGAGTCCCTTGATGAGGTTGAAAGACTCGTCCCGAAGACAGGAAAAATTGACGAACTACTTTGCGAGCCGTATGTGACGTTTAACGGCACGGGAAGGATATAAGATATAAGATTAAGATTAAGGGAATTAGCGTTCAACCGCAGATTGTGTTACATCTTCTTTCTGTTTATAGTGAAAAACGACAGCTAGATACTGTTTCTTAGGGTCACAAACAAAAGCTACAAAATATTAGACTTAAAGCCGAATAGTCGGAATTTAGAAATGGAACAAGACACGTTAACATCTAGGAGACAAGAGAAATATGCTATTTTTGTTTTTAACATTGAGTGAAAGGGCCGTATAATGTTTTATGACTCACTTTTTCCTTTAGCGTATTCGAAATAACAACCCAGCGTAGAAAAAAAAAGTACGGAATAACGTTTTTCATTGTGTTTTAAAATTTGCGTCTTATATAAGTTAATGAATGATCGGGGGTGTCACATTGACAGAAACCTCTAATTAAAGTTCGAGATATTTTTACGTGATCCATCACGTACATCGGGAAGTGACCTTATGAGGCTTTATAAATTTTTAGGGCAGAATGTCAGACGGACCTGGGTGCTCATTTCTTCGCCATTTGCAAATTAAAATCAAACAGTCAATCAATAACCTGTTAAGTGGAATAATAGCAGACGGTCGTTCCACATACATCTTTCTCTTACGTTTCACAAATATAAGACCTATTCCTGTTCGCTATCATTTCACATAGAACTTTCTCTTATGTTCCACGAATATAAGACCTCTCCCTGTTCGCTATCATTTCACATAGTCCTTTCTCTTATGTTCCACAAATATAAGACCTCTCCCTGTTCGCTATCATTTCACATAGACCTTTCTCTTATGTTCCAGAAATATAAGATCTCTTATGTTCCACAAATATAAGACCTCTCCCTGTTCGCTATCATTTCACATAGTCCTTTCTCTTATGTTCCACAAATATAAGACCTCTCCGTGTTCGCTATCATTTCACATAGACCTTTCTCTTACGTTCCACAAATATAAGACCTCTCCCTGTTTGCTATCACTCCACATAGGTCTATCTCTTATAGTCGACATATGAAGACCTCGAGGCGCCTTCTGTTGCTTCACATTAACCTTTCTCGTATACCCCACGAATACGGGAACTGTCCCTTACATACTAATCGGTCATAAGCCGTTTTAGTTTTATCCTTTGTCACGTTATTATTATTATTCTTATTGTCTTTTTCCCCCCTCTTATCTTGTCCTTAGTCTTTTCTCCCTCAATCTTCCTCTTTCTTTCTTATTTCTTCATGGCTATCTCCTCTGATGTTTCCTTCTACTCATTGCTGACAACCGAGGCTTTATCTACCTAGCCCTATCTCCTTGGTCAGGGTATGATAAATTATATTACCCAAGTTGTAAAGATGATTATAGAGAGAATATCGTTAGAATGTACTCACGTATCTTATATATTTGTCTCAGCTACAGTTATTTTTCGGTTACTTCCCTTACATTGTTGATTTTTTTTTTTCAAGTTTCTTCCCTTTATGTTTTTTGTCATACGTTATATCCCGGAGAAACGCTAGCAAAATGTAGCATCAAAGTAAAAAAAAAAAAGCAGCACAGAATCAAAGCAAGTGGACAAATTCAAGTATTTAGGAACAATAATAACACAAGACAGAAGATGCGAAACCGAAATAAGGAGCAGAATAGTCCAGGCCAAGTCAGCACTTATG
Source organism: Achatina immaculata (assembly GCA_009760885.1). NCBI lineage: Eukaryota > Metazoa > Mollusca > Gastropoda > Stylommatophora > Achatinidae > Lissachatina > Lissachatina immaculata. The sequence continues at coordinate 8,146,607 of CM019707.1, forward strand.
AAAATGAGAACCATACATAACTGTCGATGAACCAGAAAGAGAGTTATTCAATGTTATATCGAACGTGAAGAGAAGCTACAGGCTCTTCTGGACGTCGTCATTCGTGAAAGTAAAAGTAAAGGTCTCATCCCGAATAAAAAGAAGACTGATGGTCATCTCAAAGAAAAGAATACCACCAAAATATAGCAATACCATCGATGGCACAAACTGAAACAAGTTGTTAGATTCAAGTACTTAGGAACAATTATAACAGCTGATGGGAAATGTCACACGAAATAAAAAGCAGACGTGCTCAGGCCAAGTCAGCATTTAAGAAAATGAGAGCCATCTTGTGCAACAGATCCATTTCAATGGAAACAAGATTCTGAGTACTTAAATGTTACATTGAGCCAATTTTGTTTTATGGATGCGAAGCATGGTTCATGAATAAGAGAGTACAGCGAGAAATGGAGGCCATGAAAATGTGGTTCATAAGAAGGATGTTGAAGGTACCATGGACAGCTAAGAGAACCAACGAAGAAATCTTAAGAGAGGCTGGAGTTAAAAGGCAAATTACAGCAAAGATCAGAGGCAGACAAGCAAGATTTGCAGGACATTTTTTGAGAAGATGATAATTGGAACACACTGTGGCAACTGGAAAAATTGAGGAAAGAAGAGATAGAGGAAGACAGAGAGAGAAGTTACTAGAAGGGCTGTCAGCGTGGCTAGGAAGAAAGTCACCGGCGGATCTCATAATCAAGTCTAAAGACAAGGAATTGTAGAGAGAAATGATCGCCTACGCCACGCTTCACGGCACCTGATTGATTGATTGATTGACATCGAACCCGTATTATTATAAGGATGGGAAGCCTGGTCGGTAACAAAGATCACTCAGAGTCTACTGGAGGCGGCAGAGATGTGGTTTCTAAGAAAAATGATGAGAATATCATGGGCCGACAAGAAAATATATTCAGAGATTCTAACGGAGGCTGGGCAAACGAGAGAAATTATAGCAAAATTCAGAACACGACAGTCCAGATTTGTAGGACGTTTTAAGAAGAGGCAAGCTGGAACACAGGAAAACTGGAGGGCAAAATGAACGGAGGAAGACAAAGAAAAAAGATATTTCACGGACTAAAAGAGTGGGACAGAGAGCACAGTCTTAAACAGAGCTTACAGAAAGAGCAAAATTTAGATGGTTGTGGAAATCAGTGACGACCAAGGCCTGACTGACAGGGACCAGAGACGGAGACATCCCGTAGCATTTGTATGAGATGTGGGTGTGAAGTGTTATTATTGCCTTCACGTGCCTAGGCCGCTAGAGAATTTGAGACAGAGATGCCAGAACCCTGAGGTTAAATTTAATGGCTTTTTCTATATTTTTCCACTTGCCTCCCTTATCTTTTAGTTTCTTCTCTTATATTTTTAGTCTTCGGTTATTTTTTTAGTTGCTTCCCTTAGAACGGCGGTTTCAGAAGAAAAGAAAGTTCACTAAAGATCGTTACACTGTTTTAGAATGTGGTGGATTCATTATTATTTATTATCTGATATAGTAATTAGATTGTGATAGGGTGTTCAGTTTTTTAAATATAATTTTATTTGTTGTGAGTAATCTAGTAGCTGATACGTATCGATCTCTGCAGTTTTATAACCAGGTGCCGTACGAAGTGTCTGCTTTCAGTTCTTGAATCGAGTCAAGTGGTTTCTACTGCTCCCAATAGTCGAGTTCAGGTCGGTTCTGTAAAGGTAAGTGAGACTCAGGTGTAAAAGTCTTGTAATAAATAAATATATAAATATACGAAGCTGAACTGCATTCATAACGTAAGTTAAGTTGACATACTAGCGTTCGGGTTGACACAGCATGTCCAACCAAGACCCTGCCTCACCTCTTTGTTTATAACAGGCCTCGCCTGGCCGATGGGACAGTGTTCACCATAGTCCCCGTGGTGGTGGAGTCTGCTAAAGAAGTACTGAACATCGCCGTGATTTTCAGCTCTAGTCAGGTTCTGAAATAATAGCCGCTATAGCCCACCCCAAAACAAGCTATCAAGTGGAACACAACAGGCCGAAGAAAAAGGGGCAGACCGCGTGAAACTCTGAAGAGAACATTATTAAGAGAGGCCAAGTTAACAGGCATAAAATCCTTTGATGAGGTTGAAAGACTCGCCGAAGACAGGAAAAATTGGCGAACTACTTTGCGAGCCCTATGTGACGTCTAACGGCACGGGAAGGATATAAGATATAAGATAAGATAGCCCACTCGCAATCCGACATGGTACTGCGTCTCATCTTCTTCACCACATCGTCAGTAAAGAAAGCCAGCTCGTAAAATGAAAAAGAAAGAAATGAAGCGGGACAAGCGAGTACACAATATTTCTTCTGACAATGTGGTTAGAGTAAATCGAACAATTTAAGGGGGCGTTATTTATGCTTTAATTAGACTTTTAATACATCGTGGATTACATCCCTTAGATTAATTTTTAAAAAAAATATTTATAAGAATGGTTTCTAGACATTTGTGTCTTTTTCGTTGCAATGACCAACAGGTTCAACACAGCGAATTATGTATGTGTATTAGCATGGATTAGATAAGCGGGTTCCTGAGAACTAACGTAAATAGTAGTAGAAGTAAAATACTGAAGGCTAATTTATTTTATTCATCTATATAAGTGAAAATATCTGTTATATAAAAACGTGACATCAGTACATCATCATCATCATCATGTGCCGTGCCGACTGGCGTTGGCTATTATGCTTCTCCAGAGTACGCGATCCCTCATGCAGGCCATCAGCTCAGTTGGTGATCTCCTCTCACACCATCCCGTCAGACTGTCCAGTATCATTTCTCTTGGTCTTCCTCTTGATCTTCTTCCTTCTATTTTTCCTGTTGTTATAATATTTTCAATGCCCCCTCTTCTCATTGCATGTCCTATGAAAGTACATTGTCTCTCTCTTATCTTTTTGACAAGGTTTTTTGTCTCTCCAGCTCTTCTACATTCTTCATTAGTTATTTTTGCTGTCCAGGGGATTCGCAACATTCTTCTAATAAACCACATTTCTGCTGCTTAGAATGATTTTTGTGCAGACTTGCCTATTGTCCATGATTCACTTCCATATAACAAGATAGGTTCAATATGTAGCATAGCCTTGTAAGTAATGATTATAGTTATTATAATTATTATTATTATTATTATTATTATTAGTGACATGATCAGGAATAAAGAATGTATTGGGGGGCAGAGAAGTTATAGTTAGAGGAGCGAGGAACGGATACTCGGTACTTCAAAGACCTGATCAAAGGTAAAACCGTATCGATAGATCTGATAGATCGTGAGAGTGGTCCAGTTCCAGAGGTGCGACTTCGCGCGCACATGCAGTAGCCCAGGGGGAACAATTGACCAGTAGATCAAAGACTGAACAGAGAACGGACTAGGTCCCGAAGCAGGGAACATGAAAGAGATGGTGGACTTGTTAATGGGAGGTAACAATTAGACGACGGAGAAGAAAGCGAAGACGCTAGTTGCGACCTGTTTTGGCGTGGTCAGAACTTACGAATATAAAGAAGGGAGGAGGATTAAGAGAAAGAGAGAGGAGAGCAGATAGGGGTTCTGATAGAGGAGGAGGCAGAGAGAGATTTTGATAGAGGAGGACCAAAAGGTCCTAAACAAGTAGTCTAATAGAAGAACATAACAGATAGAGAAGTAGAGTTAGATTGAACTAGTGTAGCAAGAGATCGTACAGTAATTGTTACCAAGAGCTTTTGTATTACTGAATATTGTGAACGCTGCTTAAATACTGCTTGTAGAATTATGAGAATTATGAGAATTATGATATTGTGATTTTGTGAGATTTCGTGCTACTATGATGAAAATAATGAAATGTGTATAATCTTGCCTATGCCTATTATTACAAGTGAATTATCAGCTATACGTATTGATCATATTGATATTATTTGTCAAATTAAAATGAATCAGTGAAATGTTCATGAGAAATCTTCTATTGCCATGTATGTGAAACTTCGAAGTGTGATGTGATAAACATTGTTAAAAATATAGCATTTTAGGACTCGTTTTCTAACATTCATTGATAAGGATGTGTTGGTCAATATGTTTCTCATTCTCTGAAATGCAGTCTTTGCTTGGCCTATTCTGTTCCTAATTTCTGTTCTGCATTTCCCAGTACAAGGACTGTAAAGTTCTATGTTCTTTACTTCGGCATTTGACAAATCGCTTCTCGGCCTTTTGGCTAAGATCAAAGCGTAGTTTCGCGTTCTGTTTTATATACACTTTGATCGTTATTCTGGAACAAACGAGATGCTCGAGGCCTGCCCTGCACATTGAATGACGGGGGGTATGCTCCACATCTTGTTACGGGTGGACCTGGTTTGCAAGCACCACCTGGTCACGGCCTGTTGTTTTAGTCGTCTTAAAAAAAAAGAATTCACTCTGTTTAAGGTGGTCCTTCCGTCCAGGGTAAGATTTTAATCTAAAAACCTTCACCACCTCGAGCTGGTACAATTATCTAGCGCCACCATGTGCTGTTTTAAATAAAATAATGTTTTAAAAATTGACTGTCTTATGTACTCTGCATGACATACAATTTTCGATTATGTTCAGACATTCACTTCTATACTTATGATGTAAACAGTGGCCAGCTGGAGTTTGTGTACATCCCTGTACAGATTTTCCAAAGTAGAGCTTTGACTTGCCACAAGATCACGTGATGTGAGCATTTGTCAATTGTTGGAAAACCTTTTAAGGGTGATATTTTGGTCTGGGAGAGGTCAGACCGTCTTTTTATCAACGTCGTACGAGAGAAGTCCTGTTTTTTATCAAGTAATGGAGTGAAATAACAAGTAGGAGGCCAAAATATCTCCAGGGTTTTCGTTGCGTTTTGGTGGAACTCACTGATGCTTTTTTGTGTGCTCTGACTGTCCACCAGTAGTTTAAGATGTATAAATAGACATTTCATCCATCATCAAGGAATTCCATCACCATCCTGTTCTATAATTAAATTGGTTTTTCGTTTGATTATCACATCCGCGCTTGTTATAGGGTGGCTGGGTCTGCCATGTCGCAGATGGACAAACCACTGGACCAAGCTGATATTGTTAACGAGCTCAGAATGATAGGCAGAGTGGAGGACTTCGAGGGCAGTGAATCCACATCCCTGCTTAGACTGAGAGAGCTGGGAATACAGATCGGCACGGCCAGGAGCTAGAGGCATACTAGACATGCGAGACAACCTGTCAACCAACTCAGAAGAGGCACTATCAGCCACACGACGTTGATGGATGTGCTGAAGAGGGGAAGGGGGATCTCAGCATTTATGGACATGTCCGGAGTGCACTGATGATGGTCAAGACCATACCGTAAACAAGCCGCGCTTATTCAGATTATGTACCAATGAGATATCCACCCACCACTAAGTGTAGTTAAACTGTGATATATCCAGCCACTAAGTGTAATTCAACTGTGAGATATCCTACTACTAAGTGTAGGTAAACTGTGAGATATCCAACCACTAAGTGTAATTCAACTGTGAGATATCCTACCACTAAGTGTAATTCAACTGTGAGATATTTAACCACTAAGTGTAATTCAACTGTGAGATATCCTACTACTAAGTGTAGTTAAACTGTGAGATATCCAACCACTAAGTGTAATTCAACTGTGAGATATCCAACCACTAAGTGTAATTCAACTGTGAGATATCCTACTACTAAGTGTAGTTAAACTGTGAGATATCCAACCACTAAGTGTAATTCAACTGTGAGATATCCTACCACTAAGTGTAGTTAAACTGTGAGATATCCTACCACTAAGTGTAGTTAAACTGTGAGATATCCAACTACTAAGTGTAGTTAAACTGTGAGATATCCTACCACTAAGTGTAGTTAAACTGTGAGATATCCTACCACTAAGTGTAGTTAAACTGTGAGATATCCTACCACTAAGTGTAGTTAAACTGTGAGATATCCTACCACTAAGTGTAGTTAAACTGTGAGATATCCTACTACTAAGTGTAGTTAAACTGTGAGATATCCAACCACTAAGTGTAATTCAACTGTGAGATATCCTACCACTAAGTGTAGTTAAACTGTGAGATATCCTACCACTAAGTGTAGTTAAACTGTGAGATATCCTACCACTAAGTGTAATTCAACTGTGAGACGTCCTACCACTACATGTAGTTCAGCTGTGAGACGTCCTACCACTAAGTATAGTTCAACTGTAGCATATCGAACCTGTGTCCTGTCTTATGTATAATGTACAGTAGTAGTATCTTCTGTCATGGCTTTTGTTATCTTTATCAATCATCTCTTCATCTGACAAGCTACTAGTGAGTAAAGGAAGTACAGTATATGTCCCCTCGTCATCTTACTTCTTTCACATTAGCATTTCTTGGTTGCACATACACATTTGATGATATGATTACTTATCTTTGCCTAGAAGGGCAAGCAATTATCCATTCTGTAATCCTTATCTTGACATAATAAACATTATAATCTTTGTCTGGCAGACTATTGTATCAGAAATCATGATGTATGGAAAGAAATTATCTGTCTGATACAGAGCACGTGTTAAATCTTCCACTGATGACTATAGACCTGGATTATAAAATTGTATGCACGAGATACATAGGGACGAAGGGTACTAACTAGCAATGCTTTAAAAATCTAAGTAAAAAATGGGTTATTTCCCTTATGTTGTTACAGTTATCCTGGATTCTTCATCACTCACCACTAAACTGCCGGCTGGTTTTCTTTGCAGCCTATGCGGTGAAGATACTGACCCTCAGAGTCGTGTCGGATTAGGAGCAGGTTATGGCGACTTTTTATTCAGTCCTTGAATGGAGCTAAAAAGCAAGGGGCGTGCAGTGCTTCTTTAGTAGACTCCACCGCCGTCGGGACTAGGGTCCCCTGCCCTGTTAGCCAGGCCAAGTCTGATGCTGGGGGAACCATCGTAGAAGAGGGATAGGGTCTTGGTCAGCTACGATTAGCCAATCTTGACGCTAAGAAACAGAAATATTTTCTTTTCTAATATGACACGTAAAGCTGCTTTGTTCACACAGACACACACACACACATCATTCGGTGTCATGACAGCAGCGGCTGGTTGTCATATTTTCCAGAAATCTTCATGGTTGATATTTTTCAGCATCTCATTTTGTTGATTTCTGGCGCTCCATCGAGTTGGATTGCCTATGATTGTCTTTCTTTGTGTTTCCCTGTCTTTCTTTGTGTTTCCTCTCTTTCTTTATGTTTCCCTGTCTTTCTTTGTGTTTCCCTGTCTTTCTTTGTGTTTCCCTGTCTTTCTTTGTGTTTCCTCTCTTTCTTTGTGTTTCCCTGTCTTTCTTTGTGTTTCCCTGTCTTTCTTTATGTTTCCCTGTCTTTCTTTATGTTTCCCTGTCTTTCTTTGTGTTTCCTCTCTTTCTTTGTGTTTCCCTGTCTTTCTTTGTGTTTCCCTGTCTTTCTTTATGTTTCCCTGCATCTCTTGTCATTTATCGTTGCTAATTGGCTATTTTTATATTCTGTCCTGCTTACCATATGTTCAAAGAAGCGCAGTTGTCGCTTTTATTTGTAGGACTGTCATTTTTGTAACAGGCCTTTAAATTTCCATAAAACCGTTAATTCAACACGCTTTCTTCACCATTAACCACATTACATTTAAACATAAACTTACTACCACCGAAATAAAATTTAGACTACCACTTACATCGTGGCCGTATGTAAGTGATACACACTCACTCTTGGGCCTTCGAGAGGCGGAGTCCAGCTGGTGCATTGCTCTGGGGCCCGACGATCTTCCCTTGTTTTAAAGATGGACCCCCGAGGGTTTCTGGAGGATCCAGGTAGTGGTTTAAAACAGATAACCTGGGGAGGGGAGTTTTGCACCAGGTTGTAACATTTCTCTATGAGATCATGTCTGCCAGAAGACAGATACATATACACATACATATCGATATGAATACATACATGCATGTACATGCGCACATATATACGAGAAGAAAAACTTTGAGGAAAAAAAAGTCAGTCTGACACTAACAATATGTAAAAGCGTAAATAATCAGGAGTCACTACACACACCTGCCCATAACGTCATGGTAACCTCCTCTTAGCTAAAACAACCGCCCTATACACGTGTAAACGCTGAATAATTCAGCTCAGTCCACTATCAGATAATATCCTAAAGCTGTTATGGAAAAACAAGGGAAGGACGGGTTAAGACTAAAAAAAAAGCATTGGTTTAGTAAAAATAATAGTTATTAACCTTACTTCTACAAAGTACATTAGACAAGAGCGTTATCGAATATCAGAGTTTCTCACACAGCGCTTCATGGAACCCTAAGATTGCGAAGTGATTAATCTTGGTTATAACCAAACATTGCTTATAAACTGATGTACAGAAAAGGAAATACTATTTTAATCTCTAGAGAGCTTTGTCAACTCTTTGTCACATGAGAGTCCCGTAATGTAATATAATATCATCGTATGCAAAAGATGCAGGATAACTTATATTGGTGAAACTGGGCTCAGACTAGGGGATCGCATGCCGAAAAATCTGTACGATATCACCCAGCATGCTTCGAAACCAGTCCCAAATCATTTCAATGACCCCAACCACGGGGGGAAATCTGATTTTCTGATACCAGCCATCAAACAATGTCACGCAGATGACACAAGCCGCATGGCGCTTGAGAACCGCTACATTCAGGACTGTGGGACACTGGAACCACATGGTTTAAACTCGTTATTCATCCACACATAACATTCTCCTAGTCCACTATCATTATCCCTCTCCACTAAGCTCCATTCTCACTTGTTGCACATAATTCACAACCTACATGCATCAATATTTCACCTTCTCCTAGCTAGATTATCATTCTCTCACTCTCTCTCCTCTTTCTCCATTCACTACCATCATCTACTATTAAACATCATATCTCTATTTGAACATTCTCTACTCTTCACGATGCACATTTTTGCACATTTCAGAACGAACGCATTTTTAACGTAGCAACAGGCGCGTTTCTAATCGCGTATTGGAGACGCTCATTCGAGTTTCAACTTGTGTTCTTCCAAGACTGAGCTAAGTGTTCATTTATTTATTATTTCTCTAACATAAAATTCTTGTAAATCTATACTTTTTCTCCACTCTCTGTTTCTTCGTCCTGTTTGTGTTTGTATGATTAAGACTACCGCCGAAACGTCACAGCTTTGTGGTCGTTAAGTAATAAAGGTCATCCTACTTTTTTTTCCTAGATTACTACTTGCACACTACGTTTTGTGATGCAGAAATAGCATGGCTTAAAGAGTAAAAATAGCTGGTAATATAATGGCCTCTTGTCTTGTCTGTTTCCTCATATACTTTTCAGTTTTGAGGTGACAAATAGACATCTTAATAGGGATCTTCAGTTTTTTTTTCTGTAATTTCCTCTCTCCATCCCCAGAGTGAATCATCCAGAGTGAATCATCCAGAGTGAATGGCCTCTTCCTCTGTTACCTACAAATTTTAGTGTGATTGTTTTCTATGGTGTACTGTCTGGAGGTTGCCGTGTAACGTGGCCAAACCATTTGACTCTCTGTTTCTGGATGTTGTGTAATGCTAGTGTTACTTCAATCTTTGTCTTTTGTGTCATTTCTTATTAGGTCTCTTCTTGTCACATTTAGTATTCTCCTTAAATATCTCATTTCTGTCGCGATGATATTCCTTTTATGTTTGGCCTTTAGTGTTTATGTTTGACATTGATAGCAGAAAGTCCGGAGGAAAACTGCTCTTTTTGTTTTCTTTCCATTGTGATATATCTGTATTTCAATAAAGGTGTCATTTGTCTTATGACCTAATTCGCTTTACTGCATCTGTTCTCAATCTCAACATTAGTTTTCCCTGATGATGATAATGTGCCACCTAAGTATTTGAAATGTTTCATTGTTTCAAGGGCTGGTTGCCTAGGAGGATCTTTGTTTGGGATTTCTTCTCTCGCTGTGGTCGTGACTTTAATTTTTTTTTTTGTCAGCACTTATCGTCATGCTGTGGCTTTTACATGTCCTTTCTAAATTATCCATGTTCTGCTCTAGGTCTTTCTCTGATGTGGCTATAAGTGCCCGGTCGTTAGCAAAAAAATGAGTGCATTTATGGTCCACCTGTTTGATATGTATTCTGAAGGGTGTTGTGAGTTCATGGACATCGTTTCTGGAGATTTGGCATTGAGCAGTTTTGTGGTGAAATGTTTACTATGTATATTAACTTCTTTGCAGATGTTGTCAGTGTATGTTATTAAGAGTAAATGAGATAGTACAAAACCCTGCCTCACTCCGGACTTTGTGATGAATAGTTTGGAGTGCCCCGCAGTTGTTTTAATTGTACACTGACTATTTCATATACAGGGCTCCCCTAAGTTAAGTTCTGCTTTCAAACCACTACTGGCTCCTCAAGCCGGCAATTGATCTATTTACCGGACTATTTGCTGGACTGATGTAATGGCTCCGTGAGATAGAAATAAACGATTTATTTAAAGGGCTCCTTCACAGATTGTGAACGGCGGGGATGTCAAACTAAACCAAAGCAGCTTCTACCTTAGATCCCTGCAGCCCTTTCAGAGTTTCAGAAGGTGGAGGTGTGCGGTGGGTGATGACATTTACAAAACTGTATGGTTATTATATTTTCCGTATGTCTTATCAATTTATGGTCTATAAGGTTTTTATATTTCCCGTATGCCTTATCAAATTATGGTCTAGAAGCGTTACAACAGACAAACAAATACAGAGACAAGGAAACATACAGAATGAATACCATACAGTTTTCAGAGATGAGTAAACACGACAGAACGGAGACTTGCTTGTTATAATCATGAGAACAAAAGAATAGTATAACATGACTAGATACACGAGAAAATAAAACACATTAAAATCACTGCCATCTTGGTGTACTCGTTGGTGCATTTACGTGCAAAACAGAAAGTCCCTGGTTCAATTTCCTACTGGGGCATAATTATTTTTAGAACTGTGGTCAATCCAACTTCAGAAAATGAAAAAACTGGGGTGACTTCCTTGAAAAAAAAACAAAACAAAAACAGCGGGGACCAATGCTTGGTCTCCTTATCTGACAATACTGTTACCTAGGAATGTAAAGGCACTAACATTTCATACCTCTACTACATACAAGCGCTACGTGACAAAAAAGCTGTTCCCAGCAAGAGACGTCTACGGTGTGTAAATCTGACTGATTGTGTTTGAAGTTGAATTATGGGAAGCAAATGATTATAAATGAAAGAACCAGGACGACATAAAGCCCATCTGTAAATTTGCCTGGGCGTGTTATACATAATTATAGTGCATTCCCAGACGGCTTTGCCAGCAATTACAGCAAAATGGAGTCAACAGATTACCTAACTAAAACTGATTGAACGTAGGTTAATTATGTATTACAATCAGTGCAGATAAATAATGATTAGGTATTCAAGAAGGTCTTTCATTAAAGATTTTTAAAGTGAGGTCTTTCATTAAAGAGTTTTTATGTGAAGTCTTTCATTAAAGAGTATTGATGTGAGAAGGTCTTGGTGATGCCTGGAATACAACCATGATTAGGTTCATAGGGCCTCAAATTTGAACTGTTAGTTTAGGAGCTGATGGTTAGTGGTGCACAGGTGAGAGTGGTGGTTAGTGGTGCACAGGTGAGAGTGGTGGTTAGTGGTGCACAGGTGAGAGTGGTGGTTAGTGGTGCACAGGTGAGAATGATGGTTAGTGGTGCGCAGGTGAGAATGGTGGTTAGTGGTGCACAGGTGAGAATGATGGTGGCCTGTTCGGAGGTGAGAAAGTGGTGACTAGGGTACATCAGGCAGGATACAAACCGTTATGCTATGGATGCACTAGCTATTGCTCCACCCAGACGCCCTATAGAACATTAACGAAATAAAATATCAATGCACATATTGAAGAAGAAATAACTCAGCATAATTTTTTTTTAATGAAAAGAGAAAACTCAAGAACGATATATATATGTGTGTGTGTGTGGGTATGTGTGTATGTAATATCCAGCATAACTCAGGAGCGTCTGGAACAATTTCAACCAAACATGGGACACATATGACTTACAATCCAGAGAAAATTACTTTGTGGGTAACACATCCGTAGCACCCTTAAGGGGAGGGGGCTTGGCGTGGTGTAGAATGGGGGTGACATGTAAAAATAATTGAAAACGACCGATATTAGTGTCGAATCCATAGTTTTCAGAGCAGCTGAGATGAATAGTGGCACTTGCAAGTTCAGCCTCCATCGGCATGGGGGTTGGGGGAGGGGGTGGGGGTGAGAAGTCGTGAAAAACAAAATGTCCAAACTGACCGAGATACCGTCGAATCCATAGTGTTCTGGGTCGCTAAGCTGATTGGTGACAGTCCTGATGACAATTAAGCCCACGTTTAGTCGAATAGAACAAATAGAACTCTGTAGAACTTTCTGGAACGTTGTGGAAATGAATAGAACATCTTGTAGAAAATTGTGGAACTGAATATACCTCTGTAGAACCTTCTAGAAGGCTGTGGAGATGAATGGAACTATGTAGAACCGATTGGGATAAATAAATACCCGTGCAACGCCGGATAGTCAGCCAGTTTCTAATATTTATTGAACTCTAAATGTCTTCATTTAGAACATTATCCATTTTAATATTTAGTCTCTAGATTTGATTTCAATATATTTGTTACACAGCATGTTACATCTGAATTTTCAAATAGAATTTTCCTTCAGCTTTAAATTTAGATGAAATATCGAACGTAGTCAGACGGGCCTGGATCAGGTAAAGCATGTTTCCATAGTGACGGTGTCATAAGTAAGTCATGGCTTTGTGATCTGTCATCATCATATAAAATGCTCAGGCCTAATGACAGAGGTGTACACCCGGTGCATTGCTTGCTGGCGGAGGATTGGGGGGGGGGGGCCAAGGTTTTAATGGGGACCTCGTAGCGTGGTGGATGAAAGCAGAGTGGCCCATCAGTAAGGTAGCCTAAGCTGGAGGCTTTTTCATAACAGATCTAGGTCACTGATACTATCTGTCGATTTTCCGTATTATGTTAATGTTTTTCAAGTGTCTTCGCTATTGATCTTCCTCTATCCGTAATTTTTTTATACTGTTTATAAAATGTTTCCTCTTCGGGGAAGTGTCATGAAAACAAAATTACTTCTAGGGACTGAACTAAGTTAATCCGGGCATCTAATTCGTTCCTCATGTTTGCGTCTTTTATCTTGACATGGTCTCGTGTCCAGTTGTGGCTGTTTGAACTTTCATTTTCGGACGAACCATACTATGCCTACATCTGATTTTGTTCTAGAGCTATGGCAGTCTCCCTTAACTTTCTTGGAGATCGCCTGATGCTGAGATGGCTCATGAAGACAAGAAAGTCATACTCGTGACAAACGATGAGATCACCTGATGCTGAGATGACTCACGAAGACAAGAAAGTCACTCTCATGACAAACGATGAGATCACCTGATGCTGAGATGACTCACGAAGACAAGAAAGTCACTCTCATGACAAACGATGAGATCACCTGATGCTGAGATGGCTCATGAAGACAAGAAAGTCACTCTCATGACAAACGATGAGATCACCTGATGCTGAGATGACTCACGAAGACAAGAAAGTCATACTCGTGACAAACGATGAGATCGCCTGTACAGTATAACACGTGACAGGACCCAGGCTGGGCATCCCACAGCTGAACTACGCTTGGTCTAAACAAACGCCGCTTGTCAAAGTCATAAGAAAAATCACTTTAATCAAGAAACAGGATAATGTTGAAACTCCTTGATGATAGTTGAAATGTCGATTCACACATCTCGAACTGCTGGTATATAAACAGAACACTCAAGCAGCACAGGCAACAGCAGCAAATAACAGTGAGTCCCAACATAAAATAACGGAAATCTGGAGACGTCTTTGGTTACCTACTTATCCTTTCATTTCATGGCTTGACAAAAAGAAGACTTCTCTCGTTGAACAAAGACTGTCTGATCATTCTCAGACTACAAATCACTCTGCAAGGTTTTCTAACAATTCTCGCGATTTGACAAACACTCACAACATGTGATCTTGTTGTATGTCAAAGCCTTTGATTGGAGAAATCAAGAGAAATCACCCTACAATTTTAACTATATCATAAACCAAGCAAGGGCGTTAACATTAACTTGTAATTCAGGGGAACAAACCCTTCAAATTCATATTCTGTTACATAGTGTAACCAAGCCATGAAAACGTGTTATAAAGTTTCATTTTAGTGCAGGTGCGCGTACATACATAACACACATAACTAACAGTAACCCACAGTGTTCATTTTTGCCGTTGTGATTTTGATGATGCGTTAACTTACAACATCACAGGACCTCCCACAGAATGTCAAATTATGAAGAGCGGGGAAACATAATAACATAATGATCTCTCTACTGCTCCTGCTGGCTGTAACGATTTTCTTTCCAAGAATCGACTGGCAAAGCATTTTATGTTTTCTTTCTTTTTTTCTTTTGATACAGCGTTAAAGCACTTACAAAACCGCTGCCGGCGTTAACTCGTAGTGCATACGGGTTATTTTGTTAGGTTTAAAATAGTGTTATATATTTTTCAGGTGCAAGAACGATAGACATGGCTGCTCACGTTCAGGGGCAGTGCAGCATGGCTAGTGTACCTGTGATTATGTTACGCTGTAGTAGTTACATTTCCCTGTGATTATGTTAAGCTGAAGTAGTTACATTTCGTCTATGTGTGTACGTGTGCGTATGTGTGTACATATGTATGCGTGTGTATGTGGAAAAAATAAGTAGAGGGGCAGAGAGGAGGGACGGAAAGTGCAGACTTTTTTCCTACACTCTAGATTCTCAGTGATCGAGTTGTGGACCTATACCCTAGATTCACAGTGATCGAGTTGTGGACCTATACCCTAGATTCACAGTGATCGAGTTGTGGACCTATACCCTAGATTCACAGTGATCGAGTTGTGGACCTACACTGTAGATTCACCGTGATCCAGCTGTAGACCTACACTCTAGTTTCACATGATCGAGCTGTGGATTCGTGGATTTTCTCGAGAAACTAAGATTTTAAAAAAGCGAGTAAATTTACAAAGAATGATAGAAGAATCTGGCAGAAGTGTGAAAGAAAATAAAGGATAGAATGAAGAACGGAAATGCAGAGCAGGAGGCAGTTTTATTGTAGCGTTTTCTCTCTCTCTCTCTCTTACTCTCTCTTTCTCTCTCTCTCTCTCTTACTCTCTCTCTCTCTCTCTCTCTTCCGCAGACAACTACTGGAAGATATAACTACTACCTACCGTTGGTACAGGCTTTGGATGTTCTAATTTTCCTGCAAATCACTCATAACGGCAGTATGAGAGATAGATGAGGAATCTGGTTATACCACAACTATCACTAAATTCAAGACTAGAGTCAATGGTGTAGATGAAGGTTTTGGTTATAACAGAATAATCATTCAATTCAAGATCAGAGTCGATGGAACAGATGACGCTTTTGGCAGAACTATCATTGGGTTTCAAGACCAGAGTCCATGGAGCATAAAAGGAATTTGGTTATATCAAAACTATGATTGAATTTGCGACTAGAGTCCATGGACTAGAACTCGAATCTGAGAAGAATCACTTTACACTTTGAATGAACTTGAGAGATGAAAAGAATTTTGACAAGGATGTGACTTGCGACTTGAATTTGTTAGTCAGTCCACTCAATGGCTTTACTAGATCCTTGTATAAGTATATAACACATATTTCAATGATGCAATTCCAATTTGTACCTTTCGACAAAGATTCAAATTCTCTTCTGCAAAGAGAGAGAGAGAGAGAGAGAGAGAGAGAGAGAGAGAGAGAGGCAGTCCAGTCAAACAATTGGTGAAAAACCTGGAGATATTCATTCCAGATAAAAGTGACAATATGGGGACACATGTGTGTGTCACTTCAGCAAGCACATAAATGGTACAGGAAGTTTAAAATTGGGTTATCAAATTTGGCGAATGCAGCCATCTTCCGCTGACGTCACACTGCAGATAAATCCGACGCTAACACTGAAGGGAATCAATGATGCGTGAAAACCGTTAGGTAACAATCGATTACATGACTGAATAATTGAAGATTAATCATGGCTTGAGGCCCCACATTATTCACGAAGTGCTGCATTACTGAAAACACTTCGCAGATGGGTGTCAAAAATACTCTTCCCCGATCTGAAATAATGCCATGAGGATGTTTGTGAAACTTGTAAGATGATTTGAAGCTAACGGAGATGACTTTCTACGACGTATAGTCACCGTGGAAGAATACTTGGTGCATTATGTATTTCTAGTCAGAGGCAAAGCGAACCAACAAGGAAGAATTGGAGGTTCGCCGAAACCAAAGAAGTTCTGAACAACTTGATGGCTAGAAAAAATGATGTCCACGTTTGTCTGGGATTGTAAAGGCCAAATTCAGAAACATTATATGCCAGGAGGAGTCACTGTCAATAGCGAAATATACTGTGATCCGCTTTAGTACAGCATGACAGCGCGCGACCTCACATAGCACACTCTGCAAATTAAGAATCTGCGTTTGTAGCGTCTTTAACATCCAACATATTCACTATACTAGCACCATATGATTATCATGTGTTTGGACCCCTTCAGGAGGTATTAGGTGGGAAAGAATTCAGTACGGACGAAGAGATCACAGAGGCCGGGCATAGTTGGCTACAGCGTCTGTCAGAAGATTTTGCCACATGGTTGGGTGCTTGAGTGGCATATTGCTTAGTGTGTTAGTCGGTTCAAGGTCCGCCACGAATAGTCATTCTGGATCTGGCGTAGAAAAGGCGGCCCGGACGTGATGGCTTCATACCATCTTCTAGCGTGTCATCACATCAGGGACAATTAAAGCGCTAACATAACATCCCCACGTATCTCCATGCCTGGATGGGCCTATATTACCAATGGCTGCCAAGTTTCATAACCTCTGTTCTGTTTTTTTTTTCTTTCTATATATTTAAATCTTGAAATTTGATTACCAAAGAACTATATTTTATGTTCAAACATCACTGATCTACCCCATCAGGAAATCAGTGATTGACGCTTTTACCATGTCCTCGTTGGCTGTATCTGAGGCGAATTTAGTGAATCAATAGACAGCCACGAAGAGAATTATAAACAGAATATGGCTGCCAGTGTTTGTCTAAACAGGGAAGTTCCTTCCAGTACGTGATAACTCTACGCAGTGAACCCATCATACGCGCATAAATAGTCAGTGGTTCTCATACTATAGAGAGAAAATGCCACTTTACTGCAGTACAGGTAGAGAAGAAAACAAACACACCTGCCTACACGTAGGATCTATAAAGTACAAACATGTTTTAAAAAACATATACCATTCCAATTATATTTCGGACACTCCAGGCGTGAAATCGTACAAGGGGAAATAATTCAATAATAATCTTAAAATGAACGTTTTGAAAGGGCCGATTTAGCTTGTTTTAGCTCTCTAGTGTAAATTGTAGACTGTCTGAATATTAGGTCAACCATGCTTAATAATCTTTTTTTATTTTTAGTAAGTATTAGTCTTTAGTCAAAAGAAACTTATCTTTTGATTACACAATTTCATTGACTTAACACAAAGATTTTCGGAAATTAATTTTCTTCTTCTTCTTCTTCTTCTTCTTCTTCACATTATTATTATTATTTGGCAGTCAGTCAGTCAGTCAGTCCGTCTGTCCGTCCGTCCGTCCACCCACCCACCAACCCACCCATCCACCCACCCACCCATCCATCCACCCATCCATCCATCCACCCACCCACCAACCCACTCATCCAACCATCCATCCACCCACCCATCCATCCATCCATTCATCCATCCATCCATCCACCCACCCAACCGTCCATCCATCCATCCACCCATCCATCTATCCTTCCATCCACCCATCCACCCACCCACCCACCCACCCATCCATCCATCCATCCATCCATCCATCCTCCATCCATCCATCCATCCATCCATCCTCCATCCATCCATCCACCCACCCACCCACCCATCCATCCATCCACCCATCCATCCACCTACCCACACACCCATCCATCCATCCACCCATCCATTCACCCACTCATCCACCCACCCATCCATCCATCCACCCATCTATCCACTCATCCACCCATCCATCCACCCATCCATCCATGTCCTTGGTCGGCGATCGGTCAAGCAATCACTGGCCACTACGCCCTATCGCGCCTTGCAGGGAAGCAGCCCATTCTCTCCCCATGTCACGGTCTGGCCTAGCCCTTGTATTGTGTCCCAGCTGTCCGGTATTTTACTTACTGGACAGTGGTCAAATTTTAAAAAAATGCTGGCTACAGAGTGACGGCTGAGAAGCTGGACTGTTGGGGTTGGATGAGTGATAAGTTTCAGACAGGAGGGGGATGTTAAGTTTAAAACAGGAGTGAGATGTTACGTTTCAGACAGGAGTGAGATGTTATGTTTAATACAGGAGTGGGATGTTAAGTTTAATACAGGAGTGAGATGTTAAGTTTAATACAGGGGTGAGATGTTAAGTTTACAGGGATGAGATGTTAAGTTTATTACAGGAGTTAGATGTTAAGTTTACAACAGGAGTAAGATGTTAAGTTTAACACAGGAGTAAGATGTTAAGTTTAATACAGGAGTGAGATGTTAAGTTTAATACAGGAGTAAGATGTTAAGTTTAATACAGGAGTGAGATGTTAAGTTTAATACAGGAGTGAGATGTTAAGCTTAACACAGGAAAAGTAAAGAGAATCAACGTTATAACAAAAACATCCTCTCTCGCACTTCATTTGCGAGGTATAAGCATTCATGCAGTGAATAACTTGGTCAAATACTGGCGTAGATTCTCAAGAAACGGCTAAGTTATTACTAACTAGCTGAGCTGTGTAGACTGTGGCTGTCATGGGCTGTCGGTCATAGACAGTCATTGACACTGATAGTGGGCACAATGCATCTAACGTTGCTAAGCAAAATAATGCTTGTCAGTTTTCAAACACAGCCTGCTTTTAAAAAACCATCTTTAGTAAGATGAAAAGAGCCATTTATACATTACATTTGTTATAACAGCAGGACAAACTTTCACATGCATTGACT
This sequence comes from Achatina immaculata, assembly GCA_009760885.1. Lineage (NCBI taxonomy): Eukaryota > Metazoa > Mollusca > Gastropoda > Stylommatophora > Achatinidae > Lissachatina > Lissachatina immaculata. The sequence goes on from CM019707.1 coordinate 8,165,712, forward strand.
CTTTGTCTTTTGCATTGTTGAAAATCTTCTGAAAGCTATTTATTCTCAGCAGCCCTATATTATGTTTATCGATTTATCTAAAATACTAGTATTTGTCAGCCGTCACTGCCTGTTTCTAATTCCGTTATTATCTGCCATTATCTCCAATATCCACAATATTTAAATAGCTCACAGACGGTTTCCAGCCAGTATAAACAGCATCAGTTATTTCACCACTGGTTCTTCCAGAATCCGTATCAGGGAAATCGGAGAAGCTAACTCTCTTATCATCATCTCTGCTCTTTCTGGCTCTGCCAATGATTTTATTATTTAACAGCAATATCTGGCCAATGCGTGAATATCCAGAACAAACACATCGGCCATTATAACTTTTATTTAAAGCAAACAAGCCACGGGAGTAACTGTCTGTGTGTGTGTGTGTGTGTGTGTGTCTGCAGGAAGCCAGTCGCTGATGCCACGTGGTCTTGGATAACATTGAAAACATTCCAGAGAATCAAGCCTGGGAAGTTATGTTTTCAGCACTCAGTGCAGTCTAAACGACATTTTGTCGTTGAAAATGAGGGACGTAAGGCGGAAGTCTCCAGAGATATTTTTCACTAACATCTTTTTAATATTTTCATTATTTTCTTCGTCGACAGAGTCAGAATGTAGAGCTAATTCTAACTCGTATGAAACTCGATTCACCATTCCAGGGTTAAACCATAATCGATACGCTGAATTCGGTGATATTAATATTGGAGTACTCATGAGCATAACCAATTCCACAGATTCACTTGGATGCACACAAATTGTGCGCAAGGAAACCTGGATCCTGCATGCAACGGAAGCAATAGCTTATGCGGTTCAGCAGGTTAACAACAACTCATTTCTTCTTCAGAATGTTACTCTTGGATTTGTCATACTCGATTACTGCAGAAATGCCAATATTGCACTAGCGCAGGCGTTGTCCTTTCTGCCGGTGGAACCTGTTAATGTCGGCCCTGTTAAAATTTTAAGGTCGAATTCCCTGCATTTTAACGGTTCCACGGAGTCCTCATCTGATCCGGCTTCTTTTTCACATCCTACGGCTGAGCCACAACAATCATCATCAGCCAAGACGCTGAACCATTACGACGTCGTCGGAGTGGTCGGGACTGAGGCAAGCGTCTCAGCTGTAGCCGTTTCCAGCTTGTTCTCGGTGGCCAGGCTCCCTGTCATAAGCTACATGGCAACGGCTGATGAACTCAGCGATAAACGTTATCACTCCTACTTCATGCGTCTCGTGCCTCCAGATAAACACCAGGTCAGAGCCATGCTGAGCTTTATATCTGACAAAGGATGGTCATACATTTCTGTAATTCACGGCGACACAACATACGGCGACATGGCATTCGACAACATACAACGACTAGCCCCAACTTTGGGAATCTGTATTGCCACTTCGCACCGGGTGAACTCTAAATCTAACTTTGTCAAAATCATTGACGACCTCCAACGTTTCCAGTCTGCAAAAGTTGTCATACTCTTCATAGAACCCGACACAGCCATGTCACTGTTTGGTGCCTGTAGAACAGCATGCGTAAAAGGACACTTTATCTGGATCGGAAGCGACTCTATTAGCGACAGAACCACCATAAGAGACATGTACCAGGACGAAATGTATGGAGCTTTCATGCTCATGTATTATTCAAAAGAAACTCCGGAGTTTGAAAGGTACTTGAGAAAACTGAGACCAAATTCAACATCGAACCCTTGGTTTAATTCATTCTGGGAAATTCAAGCTCAGTGCTCGTTTAAAGCAGGGAACTGCTCCTCCGCGCAAAGCGTTGCAAATTTTGAAAAATTGAGCACTGTGTCAGCCATATCTCTGGTCATTGATAGCGTATATACTTTTGCTCACGGTATTCACAAACTTTTAAGTGATTTATGTCCCTTGGACAAGGGTTACAAATCAAGACAATGTGTCAGAGGAGACCTGCTACTTCAAGCCATGCACAATCTCTCATTTGAAGGGGTTACAGGTAAAATTGCTTTTGATAAAAATGGTGATTTCATTGGGAAGTATGAGATTCGCCAGGTTTCCCGGAAAGATGAGTCTTCTAGTGATAAAGAGGTTTCCTATCACGATAATTTGGTGGAAATACCAGTGGCATATTATGAGATTTTCAGCGGGAAAATCTCGTATACTGATACTCCCATCTTCTGGCATCATTTAAAGCGGAAGTCGGGAGTTGCTACTCGTCCAGATCAACGTGCCCCGGAGAGCCATCATCCAGTGTCTATGTGCAGCAGATCTTGCGTGCCGGGGGAATACAAGATCCAGTTGGATGTTGGTTGTTGCTGGGAGTGCCGCAGATGCCGGGAAAACGAGATACTCGTCAAGAAGAACACATCTTGTAAAATGTGTGATATGTACACTTGGCCGGACCCCGTGACAAACTTCACCACCTGTATACCCATACCTCCTTCGTATCCGAATCTCTCCAACTATTTATCCGGCATCGAGGTGGGGATAGCTGTCGCCGGCATTGTTTTCTTATGCTTCGTATCTGCTGCGTACATCTACTTCCGCGAACACCGTGTTATAAAAGCGTCGAGCCGGGAACTAAGCATTCTCCAAATAGTAGCCATATTCATTGGCTACATCACGATCATTCTCTTACAGACAAAACCAACAGCCGTCTTCTGTCGGATCACGTCCTTTACGTACACTGTCAGTTTTGCTTGTCTGTACTCTCCTTTGATCGTCAAGGCGATTAGAATCTACAGGATTTTTGCAAATACTTTACAGCCCAGTAGAATCCTACGATTTACAAGTCCCCAGTCTCAGATTCTTATGTCCGTCATCTTCATTGCAGTGCAGGTTAGTATACATATATATATATATATATATATATATATATATATATATATATATATAATGAGCAGTTTATTTATCCCCTCCCTCAACCCTCTCCTCTCTCTCTCTCTCTCTCTCTCTCTCTCTCTCAGCTGCTTTGAAATATCAAAATGAGCTCAAGGAATGACTGTAGCGTTTTTTTTTTTGCTACTGTACAGAACGACTTAATTATTTCATGATGCATGTTATGTCTTTGTACATTAGCCAGAGAGTCAGCCCAAGTTAAAACAGTACATTAACTAGAAAGACAGCCCAAGTTAAAATAACTCTCTTTTAAGAAAAATGGACACAGATTTTATGCTAAATGAGCTACGTGTTAATTTTTATTTCTGCTTTCACGTTTTTAATCTTTTTGTTTGGGTTTTTTTTTTTGCACGTAGTTCCTGATAAAGGCATTTGACGAAATAATAGATTGTTATATGTTCATCACTTTTATACTTATTCATCTTATTTTCTGCTACTCTCATTCCTGCACATTTTCCTCACACTTTCTATCTGACTGTAAAACTGAAACCTTTATTACTGGAACTGGTTTTACCATTTTAGTCGCCATGTCTATTGTGCTGTTAAATATGGAAGTTTACTAAACGTACTGATTGATAATATTTATATACAGGAAATGCTGAGATATATCAAAATCTAGTGTGAAATACACGGGAGATTTCTCCATCAGTCGCTAGGAGAGGAAGAAACTCATAAACAAAGATCGTAACACAACGGAGAATGACTTTGAGAACTTTGTTGAGAAATTTGAAAAAAAAAGCATTGAACCTCAAACTATAAGATATGAAACTTAAATGTAAAGAAGTGGACCTCGCAAAGCAACCACCGATTGATTATGCTAAAACTAAGTATTTGGTGGAATCATTTATAACATAAATTTCTCATAAAAATGATTCTCATCAGCTCCCATAAACAGCTGACATTCGGCTGCTTGAAATCAGTCTGAAAGACAACAAAAAGCCAATCAGGTGTCATTTTGTAAGTGAATATAGTTAACTATAGCATATTTTCTTTTCTTTTTTCCTCAGATACTTCTGTGGGTCACATCGTATGCCATAGAAAATCCCTCCATTAGATTGTCACAGCCAGTGAACACAGAAAAATATGTGGAACTCACTTGCGACAGGACACTTCCGGCCCTGGTCTCCTTTCTGACATACAACTTCATTCTCGTCTTCTTATGTTTCCTTTTGGCCTTCAAGACCAGAAAGTTGCCGGATAACTTTAACGAATCGCGTTTCATGTCCATGTGTGCGTCGTTTACTCTGGTTATGTGGTTAGCTTTCGTGCCAACCTATTTCTCAGCCAACCTAGAATCTATACGTGTTCTTCTACTGTCTGCATCTTTACTTCTGAACCACACTGTAGCCCTTGCTTTTCTAATTCTCCCTAAAATATACGCTGCTATCTGCGTAACTCCTGAACCGTTTGCTATCGGAAGATTTCAAATAACTGGATGCAAAATATCTGAGAATTCCAATCGCATAGCACCAACAGCAGAGAGCACCTGAACAAATGTGAAACGTTCAAAACGGCATTATACAAGGAAATCACAATGATTTACATTAATTTACAAATGGCAAAAAATGGTTGTGACTCCTCGACTTTTCGCATCACTGACAGTTAAAATGTCCCCATTTACATTGGGCACAGCGATTAACAAATTTCTGGGAGCTTGATACGCAAATTTAATTATTTAAAACAAAAATGTAAATGAAATTGCTAAAAGCGTTGCTTCGAATTCAATACATGTCTAATGTGTTTGTACAAGTACTGGCCCTGAAAACATGCTCAGTTCGGATTTTGATAAAAATCTAACAAGAAATGAGTAGCATAAACTCTCTTTTCACGCAGATTTATACACTGGGTCTCACAGAAAAAGGCTTTCAAAAGAATGCGAAGTGATACATTCACAGTCTGTTTTTATAAGCAGTTTCCTAAAATCTGTAACAAAACTGCAATAACATGTTTACTAGTAACGTAACAGTTGCTTTAAAAAAAAACGCTTTAACTTCATGAAACTTGTCTCTTTCGCCGTTTGTAGCACGTGAATGAGAATCAGCAACGGTACATGCGCTGTTACCAGAAACAGCTTTAACTGTTTGTCCAGAATGTATACCAGGCTTAACAAGAATGGATGTAGTCGTTGTACTTCTTCTAGACAAAGGATAAAAAAAAATGGGAGAGAGTGGGCGTGGGGGGTCTGACAGGGACGGGTCTCCGGAGGACCGATAATAAAAAAAAGAATAACCGACCAGAAGTCCTCTAGAGGCAAAGCGCGAAATACGTTTGGGTCGGGGTGGGGGTGGGGGGTCTGAAAATATTTTCCCACACCTTATAACATCCATTGAGATATACTGTGAGATTTAATGTGAGATATACTATGAGATGTACTGAGAGATATACTGTACGATGTCCCATGAGATATACTATGAGATTTAATGTGAGATATATTGTGAGATATACTATGAGATATACTGAGAGATATACTGTACGATGTCCCATGAGATATACTATGAGATTTAATGTGAGATATATTGTGAGATATACTATGAGATATACTGAGAGATATACTGTACGATGTCCCATGAGATATACTATGAGATTTAATGTGAGATATATTGTGAGATATACTATGAGATGTACTGAGAGATATACTGTACGATGTCCCATGAGATATACTATGAGATTTAATGTGAGATATATTGTGAGATATACTATGAGATATACTGAGAGATATACTGTACGATGTCCCATGAGATATACTATGAGATTTAATGTGAGATATATTGTGAGATATACTATGAGATGTACTGAGAGATATACTGTACGATGTCCCATGAGATATACTATGAGATTTAATGTGAGATATATTGTGAGATATACTATGAGATATACTGAGAGATATACTGTACGATGTCCCATGAGATATACTATGAGATATATATTATGATGTACTGTGAGATATCCTGTGAGATATACTGTGAAATATACTGTGAGATATCCTGCGAGCTATACTGTGAGATATACTATGAGATATATTGTAAGATATCATATGAGATATACTGAGAGATATACTATGAAATATACTGTGAGATATATACTATGAAATATACTGTGAGATATACTATGAGATATACTGTGAGATATACTATGAAATTTACTATAAATATTTCTTTCCAGAAAGAGAGTTTTATTCAGTGTTACAACGAACCCTTAATGCTAGCCACACACAGTAACCAAGAGAACTCAACATTTACTGGAAGTAGAAGAGATTTGGTTCACCTAAAAAGAATGCTGAGAATACCATGGGCAGCAAAGGAAACTAAAGAAGAGAGAGAAAGATAGAGAGAAGAAGAGAGAGAAAGAGAGAGAGCAGGAGAGAAAAAGAGAGAGAAAGATAGAGAGAAAGAGAGAGAGAAAGAGAGAGAGAGCAGGAGAGAGAGAAAGAGTAAGAGAGAGATAGAGAGAGAGACCCTTAACAAGTATTTAAGTTCGTACATTGTTTCATGAAGAAGATTTAGAAAAGAAATTCAGCGTTAGCATAGATTATACAGACGCTAATGGCAATGAAAGATGCTAATACCTATATATTCATTTAACAGAATAAATAAAAAAAACTGCTTTTACAAAAGTCCAACAAAATTATTACATTCTTTTGTCTTATGAGTGAAGTTTTGTTTCAATATGCATTATAATGAGACACTGAATTAGTAAAGGTAGGAGACTGCAAGTTAATGAACGGAATCAATAGGAAGATCTAAAGACATCAGAGAAAAGGAGTAGCCTTTTGTCTCTTCTTTGTGTGATAAGACATGACAAAACTTCACTGAAAGCTTTACAAGGCAAAATCGTCAATGACTGGTCTATAACTTGAACAGAAAAACCAGCCCTTCAGAATCCCATTAACACCATCAGAAACTAATATCTAGAAGGTCTTAGGTAAACGGGAAAATGTCAAAAATGAATGAGTTTATCATCAGACATGCAGTCAAGAATTGGGAAAGAACTGACAAGATTGAGTCTGCTTAGACTTTCAACCTGAAGACATTTGGTAACAGGAGGATTAAAAAGTGCTGGATATTCAGCTCACGGTTCTGAAGATTCGGAGCAAAAAGCATGCCTCTTATGTGCCTCTCTGTGTTACAATTTCCCCTTCAAAAGGTCATCTTTTACGTTTCGTTGAAAGTAATGAAAACAAAATGTAAGTTCCGCTTACATAGTGGGTACAATCATCACCTCCGGCGCAGTTTTGAACTGGCATGATTAGGGCAGAGTAAGCCATAGTCAAGGGGACTTAATAATGACAAAGTAGGAGCGTAGGAGTACCGTCCCTTGAGCAATCAGTTTTCGAGTCGCTTGAACCTTGAATGAAAAGCTCGTGAAACACGAAATAGAAGTTCCAAGCTCAAGGTTAAAGTAACTGAATACAGGAGAGGAAAAGTTTAGTATCCCACTAGAATTGTACTGGAAAACAGATTGAGGTTAAAATTCGTAGCGAAATTCATGAGTTGGTCGTAGCATGTAAAAGTAGAAATCACGAGGATTACAATGGACCCTTGACGCGGTGCTGGAGGACCTTGACTTTGCGGACGACATCTGTCTACTATCAAGCAGCCACAAAGGTATGCAAGATAATATAGACAAGCTAACTCAGAATTCAAACAACATAGGATAAAAGATCAATGTAGGAAAGACAAAGTTAATGAAGATAAATGTGAACAACAGAAATGTACACAGAGTAGATAGCAAGTTAGTGGAGGAGGTCAACGAATTTGTATATTTTGGCAGTAGAGTAACAGAAAATAGAGACAGCACAGAGGACATCAACAGCAGACTTACTAGGCTTTTGCAATGCTGCAGGCGATATGGAGATCTAAAAAATGTAAGCATGAAGACGAAAATCAGGATATTTAATATTCTATGTGTATTACTCTATGTGTACTACTCTATGGAAGTGAGTGCTGGAAAATCACCAAAACCATAGAAAACAAGTTTAATTCTTTCAAGACTAAATGTTTAGGAAGAATTAGAAAAATATTTTGGCCAAACACCATAAGGAATAACATCTTGTTGGCAGAAATGCAGATGAAGCCACTGACAGCAAATATAGAATGAAAGACGCTGGCACATCCGCAACTCATCAATCTTATTTGCTGTTTGTCGGTAGATCCTTTATTACTATATGTATTTTACCACACCCTGATACAAAGCCCTTATTATATACCAGTATATTAGGTGTATACGGCCAAACCCTTTTGGATTGTTTTTTTTGCGTTTTTCGTAGAATTAACGGCTTAAAAATTATTGGGTGTAAATTTCTTGTTACTTATCTATTAATAAAACGTATCATCATCATCATCATCATTATCATCGCCTTTCACTCCCTTGAGAGCGTAAGCCACGGATAAAGGCTCTCTCCAGGGGTGAAACTTAAATAGCGGCGAGGATTCGTCCTCTTAGACAAAAGCTCCGTCCTGGTCACAACTAAGAATGGTGCAGCCACGACCACAAAAAACTGAAGTCGGAGACACTGGACCAGTACAGTCTAGGTAGGCAACCACCTCTCACCCGGCGGGGACATACTGATATCTAAAACACGTCGAGGTTTTCCGATGGGAAAGTCCAACTCTAGGCTGGATGGGCAACCACCTCTCACTCAGCGGGGATATGCTGATATCCAAACTACGTCGAGATTTTCCGGTGAGAAAGTCCAACTCTAGATTAAACTGGTGCAACGAAATCCATGGTGTCACGCAATCCCGCTTCTACGACCCACCAAGAACCAGGCTCAAGCCCCACAATAATCTGAACCTCTTGTGATCCTCTCGAGGATCTCTTGTGGGCCTCTTGGGGACCACAGGGGGACTACGGGACACAAAGAGGACACAGGAGTAAATTCAACAGAATCACGGGGCGATCTTGGTGGCAGAAGCGAACGAAGGAGAAGAAGAAGAAGTAGATAAAAAGTAAAGATAGTCCCATAGCATTTCAAATGCCGTAGGGGGTGAAGCGTTAGAGACCTCATTATGCTGGGTCATCAGCGTATGAGGTAGGGTGACCAGTTCCTTTCCTCGCTGCCTTTACTTCCCAGATTTTCTGTGGTACCCATTTTACGAGGCTGGGTCGACCTCAGGGCCGTATTGGTCGGAAAAAAAATCCCGCTCAGCTGGGGATTCGAACCCTCGACCATTTGGTTGCTAGACGAGTGCTCTAACCACTACGCTAGCCGGCCCGTCAAGAAGTAGATGAATGTTTAAAATCTTCATTTATGAATGTCCTTATTAGGACAGACTATCTAGTTTATTCAGGAATTAAGCTATAATGTAAAAGCAGTTTCTAGACTGCTATTCTGATTTCGTGAAAACCATTGTGTTGGGGTTGTTTTTTTAAGTGAAGTGTTACATTCGTTGTGAGGTTCCTAAATTGTAAGTATGTAGTTTGGTAGCTTTTCTCTCTAAGATGTCTCGCTTCCCAATGGCGAATAAGTTCTCGCCGGGAAGGTATGCCTTTGTATTGTTATTTCCTTCCTTGTGGCAGTAGTTTTGTTCGTCTTCACATACTTCACCCTCGTTCTCCTTATTAATAAACATATTTTGTCAGTTGTAACTACGGCATTGGTTTGTTGGAGTCTTCACACTTCGTCAAGTTAGTGGATCGTCGGAAGTCTGCCAAGTTACAGTCAGATTGCTTCAACGTTGTTCTAGTGGCTTGAGTTGCATGCCTGGGTTGTTTTTGTACGTTTCTAAGTGTCTAGTATAGAAGCGAAGTGCTTCAAAAAGATAGCTAAAAAAGATCTATTAGAATTCCATTTACTGACGATATTTTCTTATAACCAAGAGTAAACCCCACTAGACAACTTATCAGTAAAAGCGAACCTATGTGTGGCTGCCGAAATCTCTCCTCAATAGGCACTATACGACTTTATGATTTCTTAATTATTTAAAGTGATTTATAAATAAATGGTAATTCATTGCTGAAGCACACCAACATAAAAGCAAATATCTGGGAATTAAGAACAACATATCATGTCCAGACTCTGATTTCATTATACAACTCATTCATGCGACGTGTCCTTTCCAGAAGATTGTCCATCTCAGAGCCTCCCTGAACGTAGTGCGGTCTTGGGGAAGTTGACCGGTGCCTTGCAGTGACACATTCAGACTTTTCGTGGTGTTTTGAGTTCATCTGCGGCGAGGTCGTCCTTTTTTCTCTTTTGTAGGGCACTGTGCCTTCTGCTATCAGCCTAGCCAGGCTATTGCGTCTCTTGATGTGGTCGAAGAATCTCATTCTTCTAATTTTTATGGTGTTAACGAGCCAGTTTTCCGCGACAATTAATCCCATCAGTATCCCTTTATTTGATTTTTGTTCTATCAGTGATATTCTAAGTCCCTTTCTGTAACTTTTCTTTTAAGTGCTGTTTTTCTCTTTTTTAGTGATTCGTTAAGTGTCGGAGTTTCACATTCGTATATGGCAGCTGGGAATTGTAAGCTCTTAGTAAACTTTACTTTGTTTTCTTGGTGGGTACCTTGTCACATACTCTTCATATGCGCTAATTTCTATGATGCAACTGCTAATCTCCTTTTGATTTCCGCTGTGCAGTGGAAATTATACAATACAAAATACATTACACAGTACAAAACAAATAGAAAATGAGAACAATGGATGACGAAACTGGTTATGAGACAAAGCAGTGAAAATGAGTACAGTAACCTGTGTTTTTATGAGCTGCTGAGTTATAACTGCGCCACATGGTTATAGTAACCTGTAATGGGAAAAAGAAAGAGAGGAAGACCAAGGCGAAGATGGCTGCAAGGCATCGTTGATGATCTACAAATGGATTGCGAACGAGAAGGTCTGGTAAAGCATATGCGAACGAGGAGGTCTTGGAAAGTATTGTCTATACGTTAATAAAACGCATATACAACACAAAAAATTAGTCCAGTATTGACACAGTGGTCGCACATCGTTTAGTATCTGCACTTGTAAATGAGAAACACGGCATTATATATCCTTATAATCAGACACACTATTAGCATTCTACAGTCCAAATAGTGAAAAATATTTTCATAAAAACTAAACATTGAGAAGACATTCAATATGAAATGTGAATGAAAGGACTCCAACGTCACTAGCTAGAAGATTCATTTGGTAACTGCCTGAAGGAAAGAAGCCAACCAATGACGTCACAACGGGGGAATACTGAGGTCGAGATTGACAATATGCAACACAGGTGAAGGGATATCATGTGATAAATGCAGACCACGATAAGTGGGAGGAGTCTGTTGCCATTTTGTTTAACGCCACGAAACGTCCTGAGTGGAGGTTGCTTCGTGTGATCAGCTGTCAAGAACTTTGCACGGCATACTCAGGCCTTGCCGATCATGACATGAATTATGACTGAGCATAAAGTCCTGATACTGAATGACTGGTCATGAAATATGTTTATCAAATGCGTACAAGAGCTTGATTTTTAACTCACGACACTTGAAAAGAAATTCGGCAGCCGAAGAAACTACATGCACGGACAGCAAGCAATTCCGCACCACGTGGTAATCTATTAAGGCAGTTTTTATTTATGTTTAACATTTTGACAAATGAACATAAACTTAGAATGTTAACAGCACAGATTAATGATAACAAACAACAAAAATAGTTTTCCGTACTTGTCTTTGTCGTAACTGTTTATATATAGAAAAAGTTTGTCATCTTGTCTAAACCACGAATATATTAAATGTATTAATTTTAAAGTTAAAGTTGCAGTCAACCGGGCGAGAGACTTGGAGAATGAACAGCGTATGACGGACTTCTGAAGACGGTTGACTGGAATATGTTGCTGTGATGATGGCTGTATTTGTTTAATATTTGTATTTTTTTATGTCTGGACTATGCAAACAGAGCATGCCTGAGAGAAATGTCGTCACAAATCATTGCAGTGCTGTCATGTTTCTTGAGAACTTGTTTATCGCCAGTTTTCATTGTCCTTCATTAAATAACTCCATATGTTCTGAACAATGAATGTTGTTCCCTGTTTTTGAGTGCCTTGCATGGTGGGTGTTCCTGTAGTTGTCGCACGCATGACCACAATCGAAGATCAGCTATCCTTAATATCTTTTCTCTACTGTACGATCACTTAGATAGAATTAAAGGAACACTTACACGTAAACGCTGGACAGATTAACTAGATGGCAGCGACAAAGAAAGCCAGCACCGTTTATAACCAGCACTCGGGGCAGGGAATTGTGGGAAAACATGTTAGCCAATGCCAGTCAACAGGGCAGTAGAAAGATTGCACGGCCGCGCAAACATAGACAGAAAGACACATGTACACAAGGGCCTTAAGTTACAATGTGACTCGACAACGGAGGCAGCTGTATACAAACTCCAGGATATTAGTTCTAGCTGGACCGTTCGTTCTTCCTGCCTGAGTTGTGAACCCCTTTGATTTTCATCATTATTTAAAGCTGTGGGGGAAATTATTATTTATAAATGCGAGTTTATTATACTTGGGGACTCGTGTCGGAAACTACACAGTTGGAAGCGGCCTTGTCTGCAAAAAATATGATGTCAATTAGGAAATGACTGTTAATGATGAACTAATATTAAGTCCATAAAAGTGTAAACTGTTTTCCAAGTGTTTCTAAAGATATAATAATAATTATTATTATTATTATTATTATTATCATCTATACACACTGTGACTAGAGCAAAGTAATATATCAGTGGAACTAATTTGCACGAGAAATCCTATTTTCCCTCCAAAAGTCGTGTGAGCAATGCGGTCCAGTGTGCCTCGCGCTGCAGGCAGACACATTCCATTTTAATGATCAATTTTCCTAAGCAAAGTGTGTCGAGCGCTTTTTTTTAACATCTGGGTGTACTGAAGGACGATGGCTGTCCGGAATGTAACAGATGCCCTCACCCCAGAATGTAACACCTTCATTCCGAGAAACCGATTCTCATTATAGCTTCTGAAGCATGCGAGATGGTCGAGTGGATAGCGTGTGGTTTTCTTGAGGACTAAGCGGCAGCTCATCCTACTGAAGTCCGTAGTTGGAGTGACGATTATTCTTTCTACAATTTTCATTCTCTCACACCTTGACCGCTTTGTATTTTTTATGTTAACCACACAGAGCTTTCTCCGTGACTTTACTGTGCTCAAGTCTCGTCGTGCCCTGTTTGTTACAATCTGTACCACCTTCTTGCAAAGTATTTGTTGAATTTCTTCCTATATCCTGCCACATCCAGTCATCTTTTGAAAACGTGTTGTCTTCATAGTGACTTTAAATGAAAATATCCTGTCAAATTAGAAAGACTCGTCACATAAGCTCTGACTGCGCGGTTCTCAAACTTATTCAGACTACGGCACACTTGATAACACACATTTCTGTGGCGGCACATCTCTGTTCTTAATTCTGGACTCTCGTTGGGTTAACACTATTTTTTTAGAGTTTTCAAAGAAACCTCATTTATTACTTTATTGCAAAAGTTATCACAAAGTTTGACACAAATAAAAAAAAATGAAGGACTTTATTTTGAAATAAAAATTGTTCAAACAATGCAACACTTAAGTAAAAGTTGCCCATCATGAAATGAAATATCGCCTGTTTCTTGTTTCCGTCTAGTGCCCAAATTTTTTAAAATCTAATACAATATATATATATATATATATATATATATATATAGATGTAGACGTTGACTACGGCGAAATAGAGTTACGGTAGAGTAGAATGAACTAGATACTGATCTGAGTAACAGTTTTTTTTTTAAAAATTCAGGTGGGGGAATTTTCACGGCAAATTTCCAAAATAAAGTACCGCACCATACCGTTTGAGAATCCCTGCTCTAACTGATCCAGTGAAGTCAGGGTGCTATGTGTTCAACAAAGGGTGATCTTCTAAAACTTGGAAAATAAACAAAAGTTTTAAAGCTGATATTCATGGAGGATAAGGATATAAAAATGTCCTCTCATCATTGGGATTTATAATGTATTACATTACAACTCACAGTAAAATATTTGTCCGTATCACACCATCACATTAGCAAGCCGCTGGTTTGTGTACACTTCCTGAAAATTTTAACACTCTCGAATTAATTTAACCGTTCCGCAAGGATCTAGTTCGGCTAATGCGTGTTTTATTATCAGTTGAAGATATGGTTCCGTTGTTTACAAGGGGCTCTGCTCAGTAGTTGCCATTAATCTTTCATCCGCACTTCTCTCTCATTCTTCCTGTTTCTCTCCCTATCTTTTTTCCCCTTCTCTCTCTTTTACTGTTTTTCTTCCTCTCTTCCTGCCCTTTTTTTTTGCTATTTCTCTCTTGTTCTTTCTTTCTCTTACTTTTCTAATCTGTATCACTTTTCCTATCTCTCTCTCCTCTCTCGCTCTCTTTTTCTCTCACTCTCTTTTCCTCTCTCTCTCTCTTTCTTTCTCTCTCGCTATCTCAAGCCTTTTTTCTTTTACCTCCCTGTCTCCATCTCTTCCTCTCTTGCTCTTTCTCTTCCTATCTCATTCTTTTTTTTCTCTCTCTCTCTCTCACTCTTTCTCTCTCATTCTTTCAATTTCTCTTCCTCTTTCTCTCTCTTCCTCTCTCTCTTCCCCTCTCTCTCTTACTCACTCACTTTGTGAGAAGCAGAAGTACTGCAATACCTCTGGGAGTCATGACCCAGAGGGGCCCTCCCACCACCCCTCGGAGTGTCAGGAGTTTAATAGGCCCGAAACACTTGTCTGAGGGCGGGGGGGGGGTACTTCCTCTGATGATCTGAAGGAGTTGTGTTGTTGTTCCGCTCTCTATAGTAGAGAGTTTACTGCATACTGCACAGTTATCAGAAACAAGCACCGAAAACCTGACGCCATCACGTCCTTCCTTTCCACGATACTTCTGGAAAGAAAGGCTTGCTTTTTTCCAGTTATAAGAAGCGGTTTTGAGAACGACTTAATTTCCCTGGTGATGGAGCCAGCATGTAAGCAGTGTCTTGAACCGGCTTGGAAATTATAAATAGACTGAGTAACGACAAAGTTATCTCTTCTTTAATATCAAAATCTTATCCCACCACTTCACTGGTGGTCGCAGTAAGAAGTTCTGACTAACCAAAGGGGAAACAGAGAGAAAAAAGAAATGACAGCCGCTGTAAAACTGATTCTAGTAATAAAGGTAGACTGTATGGTTCTAGTAATAAAGGTAGACTGTATGGTTCTAGTAATAAAGGTAGGTAGACTGTATGGTTCTAGTAAGAAAGGTAGACTGTATGGTTCCAGTAATAAAAGTAGACTGTATGGTTCTAGTAAGAAAGGTAGACTGTATGGTTCTAGTAATAAAGGTAGATAGAGGTGTATGGTTCTAGTAATAAAGATTTACAGAGGAGTATGGTTTCAGTAATAAAGGTAGACAGAAGTGTATGGTTCTAGTAATAAAGGTAGACAGAGGTGTATGGTTCTAGTAATAAAGGTAGACAGGGATGTATGGTTCAGTTTTACAAAAACATAAGAAAAGTGATGAAGGTGCATAGGAACTAGGATGACGGAAAATATTATGAGTACGTATAAATGAAGAATATACAACAATCCAATGAACCCTTTTCAGGGACCACAGACACATGAAACAAAACTACAAATAAAAACACGAAAGATAAACTAAAAGTTAAACACTTTAACTTTTTCTATTTTGTAACATTCTAGTAAGAAAGACAGACACAAGATACACCCAGATAGATATTGGTAACTTCGAAGTAGAAGCAGGTGATTGGTTGAGAAATGAGATAGACTATGACATGTTGGCAAACAGCATGACATCATGCCCCAGATAGCCCTAGCTTGCTCCTTTTGGATAAAAATGATGGCCAAAACAAAAGCCACCCAGATGACGCAGGTAATATAAGCAAGGCAAGAATATTGGAGCAAGGTACAGTATGGATAGAGATCATTGAAAGGACAATACTGCTCGCTGAGGATGCAGAGACAAGAACACTGTCGACGTCCGCTGGCTGGAAATTGACCTTAATTCGCCCCATCGAGAATGACAAGATACGGTGAAGTGAGCAGTGCCAAGACAAGAACAAGAGCAGGAAGAGGTCGCAAATAGATACAACTTTAAATTACTTCAAAGAAACCTGAACTTATGGTGGACTTCAGCTGGATACCACAAAGCGATAAGCACTAACAGGGTAGTATTTGTACTGGAGTCATTGGTGGTGTTTACCAAAGAGCAAGATATGCAAATCAAGATATAAGCACCTGGTCTGTGAATGAATTTTACAGAACAATTTCTAAACACCTGGACTCTGAACTTTACAGACGAAGATCTAAGCACAAAAGTGTCTGAACACCACAGATCACTCTAGGGAAGATATATTTTGATATAATACTTATGGTATAGTTGCTCCATTAGAAGGTTGTGGTGTATGTTCATTATATTCCTTGACTAATTATGAGATCACCACATTTAGGTAATCATTAGTTGGGAAAGAACGGGTCTTTGGTATAGAGAAATATGTAAGAACAATAATAGAAAGGATTAGCCTGGAAAAATTTAAGAAATATTACTCTTCTTCTTCTTCGTGCGCACACTGGCGATGATGCGTGGTACCCTGATTTTTGCAACACGCTTTTTGCCTGGGTACCTCCGACTTCAGCAGCTTTCCTTGCTAGGGCAGACTGTGGTCTTGCTCGACTGCCATGAAGACAGTGGTGTAGGCTGGCCTGGCCAAAACTGTTTTTCACCCTCTGGTGACTGTACTTAAGCCCCTCCTCCATATCAGATCTAGCGTGCAATGATGGCTGGCCAGTCGACGTTGAGACAGTTCCACAGAAACACTCTGATTTTGAGATGAGGAATATGATGAGTGCCTCAATGATATCCATCCCCGCCACCTATAGTCTGCTGGCTCTGTTTTGTTTACATTATTCTGATAGCCATTGTTGTAAAGATCCATTAGATTGTCACGTCCTGGATTCATTGGTTTCACACCAGATTTTCCTCATCACTGCCGGCGATCTCCATGTCCCCATCCGTCCACCAACCTGACATTACATTTTACAAAAGTAACAATTGCATTTAGTATTGAGTGCTATAGTTTTCTGGGGTACAGATGTAGGTCAGAGTTTTTAAGCAAACAGATCTAAGCCCCCTGTCTCACAAAGACTATGCTAAGATAAATGTGTTCTTAACACAGTTGCTCCCTGTCTCACAAAGACTATGTTAAGATAAGTGTGTTCTTAATACAGTTTTTCCCTGTCTCACAAAGACTATGTTAAGATAAGTGTGTTCTTAATACAGTTTTTCCCTGTCTCACAAAGACTATGTTAAGATAAGTGTGTTCTTAATGCAGTTTTTCCATGTCTCACAAAGACTATGTTAAGATAAGTGTGTTCTTAACACAGTTGCTCCCTGTCTCACAAAGACTATGTTAAGATAAGTGTGTTCTTAATACAGTTTTTCCCCGTCTCACAAAGACTATGTTAAGATAAGTGTGTTCTTAATACAGTTTTTCCCTGTCTCACAAAGACTATGTTAAGATAAGTGTATTCTTAACACAGTTGCTCCCTGTCCCACAAAGACTATGTTAAGATAAGTGTGTTCTTAACCCAGTATTTCTCTGTCTCACAAAGACTATGTTAAGATAAGCGTGTTCTTAACCCAGTTGTTCCCTGTCTCACAAAGACTATGTTAAGATAATTCTGTTCTTAACCAAGTTGTTACCAGGGGGGAAATCTACTCAAACGTGAGAGAAAAATGGTTAATCATAAATGAACCACAATGGAACCCTAAACCCCTGTCTGACATCTTTGTATTTTTTCCTGTACGCCTTCCTCTGACACCAACTATTTCGTCACAAAAGAACGGTAATACTTTCAACAGTTCATCACTTGTGTAGAAGTGATACTTTTGCTAGAGATACTCTAGTATCACCACAGAAACATGAATCAGATAATGAAAAAAAAACAAGGGAAGGAACAAGCAGTTTAAACAATACCCGAAGAAATAAATCAATAGACCGTAATCACCGTGATTTATGTGCTCTGATCTCGCACCCATCCTTAATGTAAACAGAAGACGTGCTAATATCCAGTAGGAGTTTTTGTTCAGTGATTCTGAAGCTGTTGATCAGCAAGAGCACTTATGGTTTGGAAAGGCACACACACTTGCTTCTTACGTCTAATACTCGAAAGTGATTGTTGCTGGCTAGAACATAATAAATGTTACCAAAATGAAACGAACCGTCTAGAACATATTGCCACCAAAATTAAAGGAGTCATAGAGAAGACACTGCCAGCAGTGTCAAAGAACCTTGGCTACTTCAGAAACGTATCCTACTTCCAAATGTGCTTCCAGCAAACTGGCTGACTCTTGCAATGCTACAGTGTGGGCCATATAGGGTTGAACTCAGCTTGCTCAACCTGACGGCGAAGTTGGTTGAAAATTTTCTTTCCCAAATCCTCTCAAAAACAACTTTTAATTCTGGTGTTCAGCAGGAAAGACCACAAAGGGTGTAACCATGAAGAAAAACTGGAACAAGTGACAGGTGTCTCTGGCATATGCTGAACAGGGAGGGGTGATGATATGAGACAAGTAAATAAATGAAAAGGAATGGTGAAACATACATTCATCAAGAAGATAAAGCTGTTATCATGAATCTGTCCATAAAAGCAAAAATTTGAAAAATTCTGATATATCTTTTCTATATTATTGTACGAAGCAAAAATCTGGACTCTAAGCAAAATATCACAGAGAAAGATAAATGCAGCAGAAATGTGGGTCTACAGAAAAATAAGTCGTATATCATGGAGAACGAAAAGAACACACGCACAAGTATTAGAAGGACAAGTGCAATGTTAACTTCTCAGAAAAGTAAGGATAAAAAAAACAAAATACTTTAGCCATATAACACCATACTAAAGACCATACTAGAAAGAAAGGGGAAAGAAGAAAGAGCGAGAGGTAGAGATGTAGAAAGAAAGATAACCTACGAGGGTGGGCTGCACACAGCAGGGCCGAGTGCATCATCAAGGCGAGGGGGCGGGGAAACATGAGATTCATGACCGACAACCTTTGTTCTGATGACGGCACATGATGGTGCTGATGACGACTTTAATTCAACATCTGACATAAAGTATACGTTACAATATCTTCATCACAGCACTAACTTAGAAAGATATCACAACAGCAGCAATATTCATGTTTCATTTGTTACAGTTACTTTAAATTACTGACTGGGCTATTTCTATGAAGAATGCTATGATTTCTGCATACATTCAGTTAGCAAATCAGGGATTTCCTCTAATTAGAAATAAAAATTACAAAGATAAAATTGTAAGGAAAATGTAAATATTCGTTGTCACAGACGAGTAATGAGAAATCTGAATACATAAATATGGCTCCCTGCTTCAAAGGGATGGGAACCATTCACTGCTACAGCAAGACAAATATGAAAACTGAATAATATTTTCCGTCTGCGTCAGTTGAAAGGGCAGCAAGTGGGTTTTATCCATCATTATGTTACCAAAGAGCAATGCGCTCATTTATGTTTCATTACCTTTACATTTTAAGCTTCTGAACATCGCTGTCTCATCATGGGATCAGAATAGAAAGTTGCCGTGTGCGTGCAGGATAGCGACAAAAATGCTTTTGAAATGATCCATTTCGATGTGACTGCTTATTCTACAGGTGAAACGTTACGATGTACGGAAAATGTTTTATGGAATAAAACATTTTCCATTTCGAAGTCAGAATCCTGTAAGTAAGCTCTGTTAGTGATTGCATTGATCATACGCACGTTCTAAAATAGCTTTCGGGGGAGAAACTCACGCCTCACAAATCTTTGATGAGTTTTTTAGTTTATATTTCCTAAACTCTGAGAATCGACAAGCGTGTTCAAAGCACGTGTCCGCACGTGGAAAGGATTAAAAGAAAGTGACAGCAGCACACAAAGATGACCCAGATAATAGACCAGGTGATCTGGAGACAGCTGACACTCCTTGCTGTCGTGGTAATTACATTATCGTTACAGTCATCTTCGAAGGCGTCGTCACTCATTCCCTTCACTGGAAAGTGCAAGTCTCTTGCAGCTGTTTCAACCATTGACGCCCATGATATCTATGCTAATTTTGGCGATTTGAATATCGGGGGATTTATAATGGCGTCAATTTCCCAGCCTCCAATGTCGTGTTCTAAAACATTTCGCAAAGGTTCAATCGCCGTTGAAGTATCAGAGGCTATTGCGTATGCAGTGAAGTTGGTTAATGAAGACCCATATCTACTTCCCAATGTTTCACTGGGGTTTGTGCTCGTAAATGATTGTTCCAATACAAACGTGGCCCTAGCTAAAGCCTTACAGTTCCTACCTGTTCTGGTACATGATACAGATACAAATGATGTATACATTTCAAACTCACAATTGTCTACATACTTCAACAACAGCAGGACATCTGCTCGCCTCATGCCTCACTATGATATAGTTGGAGCTATCTCCCCCATGTGGAGTGATATTTCTATAACAATTTCCCAGCTGTTTTCAACAGCAAGGATACCTCTTCTTGGCAGTGTTGCCTCAAGTGATGAACTCAGCGATAAGTCCCGTTACCCGTATTTCTTAAGAGTTATCGCACCGGATAGGTTTCAAGTGGAAGCAATGTTGGCATTTATTCAAAACAACGGCTGGTCTTATATATCGGTCTTATACGCTTATGGATCTTTTGGTGAGAAAGCGTATGACAGCATCAGAAGCCTGGCTCCAAGTTATAACATCTGCATAGCCACACATCACAGAATGAACAGCCAATCAGACTTTGACTATGTTGTTACAGACTTGCTGAATTATTCAACTGCACGAGTGGTCATTCTCTTCATCTATCTCAGCGAGGTACATAGTGTGTTTAAAAGCATAAATAAAAAACAAGCACGTGGCCTCTTTATCTGGATTGGTGGAGATGGCCTGGGATCTTCATTCAGAAGTGATTTTAAAGGTTTTGAAGATGACCTACTAGGAACGTTGGTATTTTCATACCATAAATCATTTCTCCCAGGTCTTTATGACTACATCGACAAAATTAGAGTTAACACAACAAATAATCCATGGTTGAAACCGATCTGGGAGAACCTACTTGGATGCTCATTCAGCCAGGGAACTTGCGACAGAGGCTCCAGTATTCTAAACGCAAGTGACTTTGCATTTTCCAAGGCCTCGTCGCTCTATGTAGATGCGGTCATGGTCTATGCTCATGCTATTACCAAGCTGCTCAACGATCTTTGTCCAGGAACGTCAGGGGCGGAAACGAGGGCTTGCATTAACGGAGATGTTCTGCTCCAGTATATGAAGAATGTTTCTTTTGTAGGCTACAGCGGCCATATAGCATTTGATCAAAATGGCGATGTGAGGGACAAATATGAAATAATACAAATCGGAATGGGTTACAATAAGCTACAGTACAGCAAACTGGCTTCAACTTACGGGCTGGAGACTCGCACTGTTGCGCTTTACAGTATGAAGACTAAAGAGATCGTTTATACAGAAAACGAGATATCCTGGGAACATCTGGTACCTTTACCTCGCCTTGTACCCATATCACCCGGTACACAGCAGAAACGTGTCCTACCTGAGTCAGTTTGTAGCCGGCCATGTCTACTAGGCGAACACAAGATCATCAAAACGTCAAGATGCTGCTGGGAATGTCGAAAATGCCGGGGAAATGAAAGACTCGTCAATGTGAGCTCCAGCTGCGAAGAATGTCCGCCTTTCTCTTGGCCAGATCCGGACACGGACCTTACCACTTGCCGAGACATAGACCTCTCTTTCCCTTCGAAGACAGAAGCTAGTTGCATCATTCTTCTAACTTTGTCACTCGTTGCCATTTTCTTTACAGTAGTTGTGTGCATCTGTTACATCATATTCCGGCAGTCGCAGGTCCTCAAAGCTTCGAGCAGGGAGCTAAGTTTCATCCAGCTTGTAGCCATTGTTTTCGGTTACATTACTGTAATTCTCCTTCAGCTGCAACCTTCTCATGCAGTCTGTGGAACACTCTTCTTTACCTTCTGCCTCAGTTTCACTTGGCTGTACTCGCCGCTGCTCGTTAAGGTTGTGAGAGTCTACCGCATCTTCCTAGGCAGCTCAAAGCACCAGAAGAGACCTCGCTTCATCAACTGGCACTCGCAGGTTATCATGACGATGTGTCTGGTATCTATTCAGGTAAGTGACGAGAGTTTTACTTTTACTGCAACGTAGCACTTTGACTCTTAAACCACAGCTCGACTTCATAGCAGAGTGTATTTTGTTGAATCATAAAATGAACAACTATTATCCCATAGCTAAGTTTGAGAGTAGCGTGAAGATGTCTGAATCATAAGATAAAGTTATATTTCAGATATCTAAAATATCTATATCCAATGGCATTTGCACGGTGTGAAGTGTCTGTAGGCCAACGTAGCATTTGGGATAGGAATGTCAGCAGGTGCCCTCGCTGTCCTTAATTCCTAGATCTCACCCCCCACTACGTTTTTTGTGTGTTGCTTTCTTTAGACTGGGCTGACCAAGATGCCGATCAGTCCCCAACAAAATTTGGGCCCCAGTGTAAAATCGATCGAGATATACGAAAATAATATATAAATGAATCTTTGTGAACTCTCTGGAGACCTTAAATATGTGCATATAAATTCAAATTTATTTTAGTTTTTATTCTTTATACCTAAAACTCTGACACGTTCTTTTGTATTTCATGACGAAGGCACGAACTGAAACATCGCACACTCTTGTTGTCAGTTTGTTATCACAAGTGTAACAGTTTGATCACACCAGCAGTTCGGATGACGGATTATGCGGAAGGATTAGTTAGAAAGGATCAGTGATTGCGTTAACCAGCATTACCGGTAAATTACCGAATTAAAAAAAGAGAGAAAGAAACAGAAAGTTCTGCAGGTCATCGTTTACGTAACCGGTTCATATTATGAAAAAATTAGTAAAAAAAAAACAACGAAGGAAATCAGCTGGAGGATGATGGAGATAATAAGCTGATGATGCTCAATTTGAATAGAGGAGAGTCATCTAGTTTTTACTTTGGCTCAACATCTGAGGATTTTGTAAATATTAAATCTCGCCTCAGTAGGAAAAAAATAAAAATTCCAAAGAACTTTTAACTCTGGTTAATGTTTGTAGTGTTTGATTTGATATTAGGAAAAAAGGTATAAGGTACTGAATCTTGTATTGACAAATCCGGTATTTCGGAAAATACTTCATGCAAGGCGAAAGACGGGTACAATTGTATTGATTTCGAAAAACCTTTGCGCGATCACTTGGACAGATCATCATCAGCGCAACTTGCACACATCCACAGACGCTCCGATCTTCTCTCCTGCATCTCCTTCAGCATACAGTAGCTGATTTCGCCCGTTCTTTGTTGATTGACATCCATCTGGAGCCCTTCATGACATCACCTGTTATGATATGCTACTTCTTACTCAGCTAGCATCCCAAATACAGTTTAGCAAGTGTATTTCTTGAAGCCATCTTCTCAACTTTCATAATCACCATCATCATCATTGCCAGTCACTCCCTTGGGAGTACAGGTCACGGATAGAAGTTCTTGGATCTGTTCTCTACTTCCCTCCATGAGTATCCTTTGTCTCTGAGCACTTTCATAATTTCCCTTTTCCAAGTAGTTTCGGGCATTTTTTGATTTCTAAGTTTCTAGGTGACCCATGTCAGTGCCTGCCTTGATATACCTTCTCAGCTAGTTCTTATGCAAAAGTCAGATGAAAACAGAGGGAAAGTATTCTTCACTAGATATATGCGTTATGGTGTGATTGTTGAACGTCTTTCCATAATAACAAGAAATGACAGGTGTATTTATGGAGCCAAGTATTACATCGCTCTCTGGAGGAGTTAGCGAAAAGTAAACTGAACTTAATGGCAACAGATCAGTTAAAATGTAGAAAACGAAGGATTTATTGAAGAAGTCTGTTGATTTTTGTTTTATTTTGAAAACTTCATTGAACTGATCATTTGTTGAAATGGTAGGTGGAGCTTTAAATTGGTTTTTCTGTTCTTTGCCTTGGTCATTATTCTTATTCTATTTCTTTGTCGTCACTGTCTTTCCAACTTCTAAAAACACTTACTGCCTCATTAAATTCTAAAGCACTTACTATCCTGGTAATTTCTAAAACCTCACCTTCCCACTAATTCCTAACATACTCTCTGTCTCATTAACTTCTGAAACACTCATTGTCCCTTTAACGTGTACAACACTCACTGTCGCACTAACTTCTAAAACACTGACTGCACTACTAACGTCTGTGAGGGTAAACAAATTATTTTTTAAAGTTATTTTCAAATACTGTTTTAAATTACTTTCACCTCAAATTACAATAGAATTTCTCACGAGCAGCCTGATATAACGCTAATGAGTTAGCTGTTTTGAACATCCCAAATTTAAGACATTTTAGTAATAGGTTTGTCACATGCGTTTTCAAAATGAGAATTCATGTTCCGTCTCTAAACCGCATTTAACAGGAACTGTGTACATCCTCAGATCTTGCTGTGCGTGGTGAGTTACATAATCCTCAGACCAACAGCCAAGAAGACGCAGCCGGTTTCGACGGAGAAATTTGTGGAACTCTCCTGCGACATGACCCTGTTGGGTCTAGCCTCGTTTCTGGTTTACAACCTCGTTCTGGTCTTCCTGTGCTCCGTTTTCGCCTTTAAGACAAGGAAACTTCCGGATAACTACAACGAGTCCTGGTTTATTTTCATATGTGTGACCACCACAATGGTCATCTGGGTGGCGTTTGCTCCTATGTATTTCACGGCTAACCGGGAGTCCATGAGAAAGTTGATGTTTTCCATGACAATATTGCTGAACCATACAGTTGCGTTGTTGTTTCTGTTTATTCCAAAAATATTTGTCGCTGTCTTCGGGCCAGCGGAGACCAAAACATTGTTCAGATTTCAAAATTCAAACACGCCAGGACATATTTCAACAAACCGTATCTTTCCTTCTATAAGTGAATCAAGTGATAACCAGCTTAAAGTGAAGACTGAAAGCCAACTCCAAAATATTACTTTGCAGGTTCCCAGAGAGAAGAGCCGGGCACTAAATTAGAGCTTTATGTTGTCTTATCTGTGTTAATCAATAATCGATAATCTGACTCATATGTGGAAATTATCCATTGCGAGTGTGTAAAATGTATCCATAGCTGAATTATAATATATTTCCATAGCGGATTATTGTTCATCAGTTTTTAAATTTGTATATAATTTTACTTTAATGTTTGTACTTTAACACTAGTTTTCGTTCCATGCGTGTGTACACTATACCCATCACTTGTACTTTCACACACTTTCACTGCTGCAGGTAGCAACAGAGGTATGTGAGACATCAAGATCAGCATATATTTCATCAAGTTTATACCAGTTCGGTTGGCAAGGACCCAGGTACAGCATTCAACATAACAGGCTGTACGTTTGCGCACATCACAGCAACAAAACAGTGAACTGAACTGAGTGTGATCATACCTTTCTGACCATCTGTCTGGGGGGCAAAAAGATCGACTGCACCTTGAGATGAATAGAAGAAACAGACAAGAACAGACACAAATGGAGACCCTTGCTGATGTCCTATGCCCCAGATAAGGGAATGGAAGGACGGCTGACAGCAATTTTCATTAACTGATGCTGAAATTCTCAATTGTACACTGTATTTTCTTCAATTCCCGGTGAAAAACTGACCAGCGTGGCTTTTGTCTGGTTACTATTCCCCACCAAAGTTCTAGCGTGTCTAGTCATAGACTGTCTAATCAAATCACTTGTTTAGACTCGGACCACGTCACGTGATGTAACCTTCAGTAATTCTGAACTGTTCTAGTTGTAAAGCGTCAAGATTTGATCTGAGACGACAAGATTCTGACTTTTAGGCTCCGAACTAGCATTCCTCCATGCCCGCTCCATTTCTGGAGCCGGGATAGTGTTACATAAAACTGCACGTTACGAAAAAGATGTTAATTGCTAGCAAAAGGTCTTTCCTACTAACTCTAGGAGAACATTTAGACAGAGGAAGTATAACAATGTGAAGTTTTCATTTATATTGTTCGCTATTATTGTTATTATTGAATGTTCTATTATCATCACATCTCACCTTGGTACATCACACGTCGAAGTTTCATATAAATGGCAATAGAAGATTTCTCATGAACATTTCACTGATTCATTTTAATTTGACAAATAATATCAATATGATCAATACGTATAGCTGATAACTCACTTGTAATAATAGGCATAGGCAAGATTATACACATTTCATTATTTTCATCATAGTAGCACGAAATCTCACAAAATCACAATATCAAAATTCTCATAATTCTACAAGCAGTATTTAAGCAGCGTTCACAATATTCAGTAATACAAAAGCTCTTGGTAACAATTACTGTACGATCTCTTGCTACACTAGTTCAATCTAACACTATGTCTCTATCTCTACATTTCTCTTGCTGAATGCCTCTTCCCCTCCTCTCTGCGTCTCTCTCTCTTTCTCCTCCTCTCTCAGACCCCTATCTGCTCTCCTCTGGCCCTCCTCCTCTATCAGAACCCCTATCTGCTCTCCGCCGGCCCTTCCTCCTCTTTTCCACCTGTCTACCTCTCCTTTTATATTCGTAAATTCCGTTCCATAGACCACGCCTCCAATTGTTGTATCGGTCATTGGGTCATTGGGTCATCCTTTGTTGCCCAAAACCAGTCGCACCATCTCTTTCATGTTATCTGCTTCGGGACCTAGTCCGTTCTCTGTTCAGTCGTTTGATCTACTGGTCAATTGTTCCCCCTCGGCTACTGCAGGTGTGCGTGAAGTCGCACCTCTAGAACTGGACCACTCTCACGATCTATCAGATCTATCGATCCGGTTTTACCTTTGATCAGGTCTTTGAAGTACCGAGTATCCGTTCCTCGCTCCTCTAACTATAACTTCTCTGCCCCCCAATACATTCTTTATTCCTGATCATGTCACTAATATTAATAATAATAATAATTATTATTATAACTATAATCATTACTTACAAGGCTATGCTACATACCTCCCCTCGTTTAAGTCATATTGTTAACATTATGACTAAAAAAAAACTAGCAAAGTGCCTTGTAAGTAATGAGCTACCAAAATGTATTTCCATGTGGACCACAGTACCAACAAAAATCACTTTGCGGTCACCTCCCCTCGTTTAAGTCAGAATGTTAACTGTCAGCTATATCGACTGCTTTAAGCAATTACATGGTAGTTACATTCTCTCAATAACTCTGAACCATCATAGAAAAATATGTAAAATAATAGTTACATCTTGTTACACATGCCCATAAAACATAAATTCATTCTTCTTCTTTAGATTATACATATTCTGCATCAAAGTGTATTCCCATACATACTCAAAAAACATACATTCTTTCAAATGACCAAAAATAATTTGTCATTACATTTGAGGCCCAACCTCAAATTAATTTTCATTCGACAAACCTCCCGTTTCTCATTATCAGCGGCAACCATAGGATATCTCATACACATTCCCTGATACATACTCAGTGTGAAATGTGATGTACTGGTTCCTGAAAGACCAGAATACTCCCATCGTATTCTCACGAAATTTGTTCCACTGACTTCAATTATTTTACCCCCCAAGTACTCCTCTATCATGATAACTCTTGGGTCTCCATCCCTCTATGCCAACCATTTTTAGTGGTGAGGGTATCCTCGTATTGATAATCACAACACAACCTTCTCGGTTCCACTAAACAATCTGGCAACACCCAAACATCTCACCCTACTCTTCTTAATACAAATGAAAAGTTTGTTTCCAAATCTCAAAAAAATATTGTATATGCACTTCATTCATCATACAAAAAATATGCAATATTACATTATTATTCACCATACAAAAGATACATAGAGTGTTATGCTACTAACACTCTCAATTTCTGAGCATTTCAACATTAAAAATACCCTAGTAGCAATGTAAAAAAATGTACATCATCAATGCGAGCCATATTAGTCTCGTCTCATAAACATAAAAAAATTAAGTCACATTATCCTCAAGATATGTATACCTGTATGTACATCAGTTTGAAACCTTTGCATCCCCAAAAAAAAATGTAGCAACCTCGTAATTGTGCTCCCGTCAACCTACCCGCATTTATAAGATGTAAAGTTAATAAACCCTTATGATAAATAAAAAGAAAGCACACATCCTCTTGAATCCTCACATCAGTAAAAAGAATATTAATGATCATTTTACTCTGTCGCTTCATCTTTGTTATATTTCTTATTTTGAAATTTCATCTGCTCAGTACATTTCTCGTTTTTCTTAAAGTGGCCATAGCTCTGAATAAGCAAAATCATTTAGCATACGATCTATTGTAGCTATGATAAACAATTCAAGCAGTTACTCTTTCCTCCTCACATCTCACATTGAAGTTTCATATAAATAGCAATAGAAGATTTCTCATGAACATTTCACTGATTCATTTTAATTTGACAAATAATATCAATATGATCAATACGTATAGCTGATAACTCACTTGTAATAATAGGCATAGGCAAGATTATACACATTTCATTATTTTCATCATAGTAGCACGAAATCTCACAAAATCACAATATCAAAATTCTCATAATTCTACAAGCAGTATTTAAGCAGCGTTCACAATATTCAGTAATACAAAAGCTCTTGGTAACAATTACTGTACGATCTCTTGCTACACTAGTTCAATCTAACACTATGTCTCTATCTCTACATTTCTCTTGCTGAATGCCTCTTCCCCTCCTCTCTGCGTCTCTCTCTCTTTCTCCTCCTCTCTCAGACCCCTATCTGCTCTCCTCTGGCCCTCCTCCTCTATCAGAACCCCTATCTGCTCTCCGCCGGCCCTTCCTCCTCTTTTCCACCTGTCTACCTCTCCTTTTATATTCGTAAATTCCGTTCCATAGACCACGCCTCCAATTGTTGTATCGGTCATTGGGTCATTGGGTCATCCTTTGTTGCCCAAAACCAGTCGCACCATCTCTTTCATGTTATCTGCTTCGGGACCTAGTCCGTTCTCTGTTCAGTCGTTTGATCTACTGGTCAATTGTTCCCCCTCGGCTACTGCAGGTGTGCGTGAAGTCGCACCTCTAGAACTGGACCACTCTCACGATCTATCAGATCTATCGATCCGGTTTTACCTTTGATCAGGTCTTTGAAGTACCGAGTATCCGTTCCTCGCTCCTCTAACTATAACTTCTCTGCCCCCCAATACATTCTTTATTCCTGATCATGTCACTAATATTAATAATAATAATAATTATTATTATAACTATAATCATTACTTACAAGGCTATGCTACAGAAGGACCTAGTTTTGTTTTGTTCTAAGTGACATAAGCATGAGTTTCACTTTGTGTTTCTGACCGTTCAGGATTATGATGATGATGATGACGATGACAAGTTGTTATGATTTTCTTCATATGCAGGGGAGCACAAACGAAAATTGGGAGGCTGAAATACAGATGCATACCTGGTGTTTTTCAGACTAACGTGACACGAGCCATTAGCAAGCAACTTTAAAAGTAATTATATTTCTTGGTCGTATATGCCTACTCTGGTCTCATATTGGTATGTAGTAACAGAAAGTGTGGAACAAAAAAAAAAAAAAAAAGGAAAAAGAAAAAAAAAGTAGCAAAGCGACAGCAAAAACCAGGAGAACTCGCTTACAAGCAGCTGAAGTCTCAGGCTGATAATCTCCTTCTTCTTCTTCAGCTTTCCGAACCATTAAGGCTCAATGCTGCAGATAAAGTTCGCTTCCATTCCTCTCTATTCCTAATCTTCTCTCTCCAGTTGGTGACACTAATTTCTTTTATATCCTCTTCTATGTTGTCTTTCCGTCTCTGTCGTGGTCTACCCCTGGTCTTGTTAACCTCATCTCTTGTGTATACATAATTTTCGTTTTTCTGTTCTCTTCCATTCTTCCTACATGCCCCAGCCAGCATTGTCTGTTCAGTTTCAAGACATTAATAATCCATTGGGATTTAAATAAACTGTTCAGTTCATTGTTCTTTCTATCTCTCAGCTCTCCACTTTTGATATCTTCTGCGGGCCAAAGATTCTTCTTAGGATTTTGTTCTCAAAGCTGTGCAGTTGGTGTTCAACTTTCTTTGTTCTGCTCCACGTTGCTGATCCATAAATGACAGCTGGTCTTATTATAGTTTTATAGATTGTTATTTTGGTGTTTTGGGACTGGTTTTGGATGTTAGCAGGTTTTGCAAGACGAAGTATATTTAATTCCCTATCTGTACTCTGCTTTTAATTTTATCGCTTACTATATTGCTTCATTTGAAGGTTCTACCTAGACATCTGTGTTTCTCTCTCTCTCTCTCTGAACCTTAAGTGCCCAGGGCACATTGGGCTTCCGCAAGGGTTTTCCACAAATGCCTGTCCTTCGCCTTTTTTTCTGCTCTTGCCCAGGTGAGCCCTCTATTGCTCAACATCCTTTCTGTTGTTCTTCTCCATGTCTCTTTTGGTCTACCTTTACTTCTGTTCCCCTGTGGTGTCCATCTTAGTGCTATTTTTGGTAGTGAGTTGTCAGTCATTCGGAGCACATATCCCAACCATCGCCAGCGTCTTTCCTCAATAATTGTTGTCAGTGGCTTCATCTGCATTTCTGCCAATAAATTGTGTTTCTGCTTTCCTAATAATCATATCTCTAACATCAAATATCGGTAGATAAATACTAATTAATACGATACAATGAGCAAGAGTACGATAAAGAGTGAAGAATCATTTACATTTAACAATATGAAAAAGTACTAATTGCATTCATTATGACACACTAACACACATATAACATGGTCAACTAACACACATATAACATGGTCATTTATATATATATTAAAAAACGAAACGCAACTAATACGATTTTGCAATTTAACTGAAGTTTGCTGATCAGACAATGGCAAAATGCCTGAAACGTTCACTTGGACATCAACTTCACGTGCTGACCTGAATTGTACTCAGCAGATGATTCATGAGCACAGAAAAGCGACACTAGTCAGAACAGCATTTTTGACAATAACTCATGACAGGTTCAAGAGAATCCTATGAAACGTACTGAACACAAAAACTCACTGACCATTTTATTGAACGCCTATAAAAGATTGACGCTTCTCGAATCCATTCATTTGAAAATTCAGTGCGCAAGTATGGCTTATCTCACTACAGAACAACGACTCATCATTATAGGACACTTGCGGACTGGACAGTCACAAAGTGTAGCGGCCAATTTAATGTCGTTAGAAGCACCATTAGTCGCCTTCAGAGACGATTTCAAGAAACTGGCTCAGTTGCAGACCGGCCGCGTAGTGGAAAACCATCTAGTCAGAACTCAAAAGAGGGGGAAAATATCACACATGTGCACAAGAATAACCAGTGGGACATACTTGTCCCATACCACTGTGGTAATATATCCTACTGGTTGTAAAACATAATTACAATATTAAAAACATAAATACGGTGAAATAAACGTGAATTAATTTCTATTTCCTTTGTTAACATATGCAAATTAGATGAAAATATTATCTAAAATGTAATATACTATAAAAAATGTCTGTAGTATCAGTGGGACGTATTGTTCCATTTGTGATGAAAAGGGTTAAACGATTTCATCCATTGTACGATTTTATAAAAATTATCGCTGTATGTCCAGGTTAATAAGAAAGGTTTATGAAAGCAAAGTATCTATAAATGTGAATAGATCAAGACTTTCGTGGCTTCTTTTATAAATATTTTTTTCCGCGTTGTATCCCATTTGATGTGAGAATTTTATGATTTATTGGCAACCATAGATTGCTTTCTTTTTTTTTAACTACTGTTTTAATGATCACAATTTATTTTGCAGTTTGAGATCTGCCAACTGCCACACAAGGAATTAATAACACTGGATGTCATTTTAAAATTAAGTTCCATAAAAATTGTGACAAACAGCTTACACATATCCCCACTTAGCATGGTCTCGCTAATAGTGAGCAGCAGTTTCTCAACAGACATTCTCAGCTATTCTGTGAGATGGCAGAGGTTAACACTGATATTATTCTACTTTCTAGTTTTTTTTTTTAATTTCCCGTTTCTCTCCCCTTGTAACAGAATAACATTCTGTACAGATTGTTTTGTGTATAACCCTGTGGTTGTGGTCTGGTAGACCACAGCTCATCACTGTATGCCAAGCACGTGTTTCGAGAGAATTCTGAGTCACGTGGTTTAGGTTAGCGGCAGATATGCATGAGCTGAGAAGTTAGTTTTTGGTCAGAATGTTGTAGCAAGAGGTTGTGTGTTTGATTCTAAGATGGGATAGAGATTCTGTAGTTAAATTGTTGTAGTGATGGATTTCTTTTCTTAAGACAAATTGTTGTAGTAGCCATGTAGATTTGTGTGTCGATTTGTCCACGTTTTTTGGACAAATATGAATGTATGGCCTCGTCCCATGGCGATGTTGGTCGCCCGGACTTATGTTTTTTGTATGATCATTTGTAAATTGTATCCATCATGTTTTACACTCTACATCGTTACAACACTCATCGTACAAATGGGATCTCATCATTAAACATATACAGTCTGTTTGCTGAATCCTATAATTTCTTGGATACATGTTGTGTATGGATGAGTAGTGAAGTCAGTGTTACCTGGGTTGTCCTGTTACAGAGAGAATATCATTGTAACATATGTTGGGTGTCTCCGAGCCTAATGCTCATCGTCTGAATGTAATAATTTCGTGTCATATCATACAGAAAGAATGACTCACTACTTTAGTAATGCAGTGAATACGGCTTTAGTAGTGCCGTGAAGACTGTTTTTAGTGGTGCCGAATCAGGCCACTCGTCACGTCCAGTGTGTTTGTTTACACGTTGACCAGTTCATGCACGTATTTTCTAACCCACAGTTGTGTGTTGCTAGTATGTTTCGTCAGTGGTTTTCAAGTTTTGGTTAGGGAGTTGTATTTTTGTTAATGTCAGAGACAGTTATAGTAGAAGTTGTTCAAGGCGGCGATGATGTCCAGCCTGCCCGAAAGTTTGCGCCACATCTAGTTCCTGGGGCCTAGGCAGTGCAGCTACTGACGTTCACCTGTGCCTGCAATCAAGCCCAGTGAGCCTGAGCCTGAACTAGAATCCGGTGAGGAACCAGAGCGGTTTGTTCCCAGCGACATTGCAACCAGCTCTACCCAGAGAGCCTTGTTACTGCTCAACCAGCTCCACCCAGACAGGGGAGGTAACATGTTGTCAAATTAACTGTTTTCTGCATTTTCAGCAGTTACTTTGGGTCTTCAAGAAGGAACATTCTGAACATCGCTTGATGAACACTTGATGAACTTTTACTAGTTTTTGTTTAAACGAGATTATTCAGCAGATAGACAGTAGTTGACATTGGTAAATGGACAGTCGTTGGATGTGCTCTTTATTTGTGGTGTAGGATCAAGGACATTTTAGATTCAGTTATATTTGGAATAGACATTTTAGGACATTCTTCTCTAATGTCATTGGTTGGACTTTATTGAACATTAATTTAGTTGTGATATGTGGGACAGTGCATAGAATTATTGTTGCTTTCCATTTAAGATATGACTTAGTTGTAGTTAGTTTAGTTAGTTCGTGGTATTGTATTTAATTGGATTTCTTTTATATGTTTAATAGTTGGATGGCATTAGTGCATGATAATGAATAATTGATATGCCATTGCTTTGAATAATTGTTGACATTACCTTATATGGTTGTATTGTATTGACTCAAGTGTTATATACTGACAAGAAGTACGGTGCACTACAGATAGACGCATGATGGCTTCACCTCCTTCCACATCAGACTTGCTGGGGTTATTGCAAGATACCCTGTCCCAAGTCAGCAATGACTTGAGATTTTCCCACGTTATTTCAGCTCTTCTACCGACCAGTGAGGTGAAGACCCATAGAGAGACTCCTAGTATGGCTTCGCAGAGAGTACAGCTAGTCTCTCATCAGGAGAACTCTCGACGGACATATTCCCACTTCGAAGAAGGTAGGACAGACCACCAGAGGTCGAATACCAGGAGGGCTAAACCTGCGAGTACACTACCACAAGAAACTAGATCTTGTTACAACTGTGGAAATCAAGGTCACATAGCCAGATTTTGTAGGCAGAGTGTGAGAAAAGACCGTATCTTTATACCATCTAGGTCTGCCAAACACTCTGTCTCATTTTCGCATGCTACACCACTACTCTCGGTGGCTGCGAATCCCCCAACTCCTACTTCTGTCCTTGTTTCTATTGATACGTGTAGAATTCGAGCATTGTTAGACACAGGAGCTAGTGTCTGTCTTATCAAGGATTCTGTATACAGATCCTTACGTTCTGCTCCTAAGCTCTTGCCCGCTACAATTACTCTGCAGACTGTTACTGCAGCTTCCATGAGAGTACTTGGCAGAGTTTACCTACCTATCTCTGTTGCTGGAGTCACTGTTTCTCATTGCTTTTATGTGGTTCGCAACATGAACCGTTCCGCCATTCTGGGGCGTGATTTTTTGTCTCGTTCTGGTGCTGTCATCGATTACAATTCTAATACACTAAACATACATAACAAGAAGATTCCTTTAGAGTTAGATGCGCACATTGCTTCTATTCTTCGTGTCCAGCGTTCTTCTCTTCTTTCTCCACGTTCAATCAATCTTATTCCTCTTAAACTGAAAGTCCAACCATATTTTCCCTCAGGAAATTCTTATATGGTTCAGGGTATTGAGACACCATTCTTACTGTCCCAACCGGAGATAGAGCTGGTAGACTCAGTATGTGAGCTCCACACTAATCACTATCCCGTGTTGACAGTAATTAATCATTCTAGTAAACACATCCAGCTCAAGCGTGGATGTGTTCTTGGTAAATTGACACCACTCATAGAGTCCGTTGACTCTATCCAGCAAGATTCTGGTACTGAGGAATCAAAACCTGAAAGTCGTTCTGATACTATCGTTCGACAAGTTCAGTGCCCTGATGTGCACAAGGACATAATATCCAGGTTGTTGACACAGAACAAGGATGTCTTTGCCTTGACTGATTCCGAGATTTCGCATACCTCGACAGTGCAGATGGAGATTGATACAGGCGATCATCCGCCAATCTCCAGGAAACCCTACCACACTCCGTTGACGAGTAGAGAGGTGATAAAGAAGGCCGTCGAGAATATGTTGCGTGACGGAATAATTTCTCGCACGATCTCAGAGTGGTCATCACCAGTTGTCTTGGTGACTAAGAAAGATGGTACGCATCGTTTCTGTTGCGACTACCGTGCACTCAATGCTGTGACACGTTCATTGTCATATCCATTGCCACGCATTGAAGACATCCTGAGCACGATAGGAAAAGCCAAATTTTTCAGCACTTTGGATGCTCGATGTGGCTTTTGGTGCATTCCCTTGTCCAAAGACGCTCAGCAGAACTCAGCTTTTAGCTGTCATCTGGGTTCTTTCTGTTTCATCTACATAAGCTTTGGTTTAAAAGGGGCACCATCTACCTTTGTCGCACTCATGGACACAGTATTACAAGGCTTAGGAAAGTTTGCACAAGCCTATATTGACGATATACTGGTGTTCACTGATGGAACGATCGAAGACCATGTTCGCGATCTTCAGGCGGTATTCAACCGATTGCGCGAACACAAGGTCAAGCTAAAGCCATCAAAATGCCACTTTGCGGCCTCAGAGACCAAGTATCTCGGTTATGTCATCAGCCAGTCAGGCATATCTCCTGATCCTGAGAAGGTCAGAGCCATTGCCGAAATGCCGTCTCCTTTGAATGTGAAGGAGGTGCGCTCTTTTCTGGGGACGTGTAGTTACTATCGACATTTCATTCCCCATTTTTCGGAGATTGTGGCTCCCATAGTAGACCTCATCAAGAAGGGTCATAGGTTCAAATGGTCTCCAGTCTGTCAAATGGCGTTCGAGTCTTTGAAGGATCGCCTTGCGAAGGTACCGCTTCTCTCGCATCCTGATTTGCATAAGCCACTTACATTGTATACAGATGCCTCCAATGTTGCAGTTGGAGCCTGTTTGGTGCAGACGGCTTCTACTTCTGATGTACTCTCAGTTGAAGAGCCATTATATTTCCTTTCGCAGAAGCTGTCGCGCTCTCAGAATAAGTGGTCTACCTTCGAGAGAGAAGCGTATGCTGTCCATTACTCCACGCAGAATTTGAGATATTTTCTGGCGAATAGACATTTCGCTGTGAAGACTGGCCATAGGTCCTTGGTGGATACATTCCTCAGTCGGCAGGAGATATCAGACGTCAAGTTGCAGACGTGGTTTGCTAACCTCCGCACCATGGACCTTCAGATGTTGTTTCATCCGCGTGCGCGGGAGAAAACGTTAGCAAGTTTCGATGGTGCCACTTCTGTACCAGTACCAGCTCACGTTCTTGATAGGGACGTTCCACAGTCACAAGGAGCTGAGACATGTGACGTAAAGTCAGTGAGCGTTGTGGAGGCCTATTCACAGGCAGAGCCCCCGCTTGTAGTAGATTGCTCTGTGCAGACTGACTTGCCGTGTCCCTGTCAGCAGAAAGAGAGAGTAGAGAGGACGACTAATACATTGTGTCCTATGGTTCAGGACGTCGCCATCAATGTATCGTGGCCTAGTGGGACCTTTCAGAGGCAGTATCAGCAAGATCGTTGTAGATCTTACTTGCCACGTCCCATTAGACAGAGATTTTCTCTTCCGCCGCCTCCTCGTTTTGTTCCCAGGCTCCACCCCCCCCCCCCATGGTACTTGAAGGAAACCCAGCAGAGAGTGGCCCCTAGAGGTCTCCCCTCAGACCACTATATGGAGGTGGATGCTTCCGCCTCAGCAGTTCCTATGTCGGTGGATGACTTGCGACCTCGGCATAGGCGGAAGAAACGGAAGAGAGCCGATATCTGCCATCAGTCTCAGAAGGAACACTGTCCTCACAGTGAAGATTATTTTCCTGAAGAGACTTCACCTAGTGCCGACTGCGATACGGAGATTGATCAGTTGTACGTCTCCGATCGTAAGCTCGTTGTGGCAATAGGGCAGATAATGGATACCGTGGACTTAGAAACGTTCACGATGAAAGATCTCCATAAAGCGCTTATGGAAAAGTTCCCACTATTGGAACTGCATGACAGGAAGCAGTTCATAGAACGTGTTGTGATCAACATATTAACTGCGCTTCATTCTACTGTATAGTTCGAAATCTATAGGGATTTCTAAAGAAAAGCACAAGAGACACTAGTTGGGTAGTGTTTTTCAAATAAGGAGTTCATCCTTTGCTCCTGTCCTATTTCTATGGCAGTAGAAATAGATGACGAAGTTCATAGAATTCATTATCAAAATGTTGTAAATATATGTATATGTATGTTTGCACCACAAAGGTTTAACGTACTTATTTTGTACAAATTGTGCGTGCACGAAATTTTTGTAGTTGCATAATCAGCTTTGATTGATTGTTATAGCTCACATTTAGTGAGAGTTTTCTGTAAAAGTTAGTAATTTTTTGGTTGGAAATATTTGATGGCCAAATATCTACTTTTAGGGGGTGGGGAGATATTCTGTAACAGAATAACATTCTGTACAGATTGTTTTGTGTATAACCCTGGGGTAGACCACAACTCATCACTGTATGCCAAGCACGTGTTTCGAGAGAATTCTGAGTCACGTGGTTTAGGTTAGCGCAGATATGCATGAGCTGAGAAGTTAGTCTTTGGTCAGAATGTTGTAGCGAGAGGTTGTGTGTTTGATTCTAAGATGGGATAGAGATTCTGTAGTTAAATTGTTGTAGTGATGGATTGCTTTTCTTAAGACAAATTGTTGTAGTAGCCATGTAGATTTGTGTGTCGATTTGTCCACGTTTTTTGGACAAATATGAATGTGTGGCCTCGTCCTATGGCGATGTTGGTCGCCCGGACTTATGTTTTTTGTATGATCATTTGTAAATTGTATCCATCATATTTTACACTCTACATCGTTACAACACTCATCGTACAAATGGGATCTCATCATTAAACATATACAGTCTGTTTGCTGAATCCTGTAATTTCTTGGATTCATGTTGTGTATGGATGAGTAGTGAAGTCAGTGTTACCTGGGTTGTCCCGTTACAGAGAGAATATCATTGTAACATATGCTGGGTGTCTCCGAGCCTAATGCTCATCGTCTGAATGTAATAATTTCGTGTCATATCATACAGAAAGAATGACTTTAGTAATGCAGTGAATACGGCTTTAGTAGTGCCGTGAAGACTGTTTTACTCTCCATCTCATGTAACAGAATGTTATTCTGTACAGACTGTTTTGTGAGAAAGCCTATTGTTGTGGTATAATAGACCACAACTCATCTGTTATGCTAAGCACGGAGAAAGTATCTCGTGTTCCGAGGGAGAACTGAGTCACGTGGATTCTGATAGGCGGGATGTATGAACGAGTTTGAGAGAACAGTTTGGGTCAGAATGTTGTAGTGACAGGTTGTGGTGTTTTAATTCTAGAAAGGGATGTAGAGATTTTTTAGTTCATTATGTAAGTTAGATGGACTGTCCTTTTTAGGACAAATTGTTGTAATTGATGGATTGTCCTTTTTAGGACAACTTGTAGTAGTCATGTAGATTGTGTGTTTGATTTGTCCCTGTTTTGGACAAGGTAGTAATGTCAGATTGAAAGTCATGTGTAATTCTTAAATTGGCATGTCTTGTCAAGGCTGAATGTCTGATTTGGTCCCATGGCGATGTTAGTAGCCCGGACATATTGTTTTGTGATCATTTGTAAGTATTCTCATCAAGTTTACACTCCACATCATTGCAACACACATCGAACAAATGGGATTTCATCATTAAACATTTACGGATTTGTGTCTGCCGAATCCCGTGCTTACTTGATTCATGTTAAGTGTCAACTGTGCTGTTGAGTTAGTTGATTACATGTAACTGGTCATGTCGTGTATTAATGTGTAGTTGAGGTTATTGTTATCTGGGTTGTCTTGTTACACGGAGTATACCAATATAACGTCTGTTGTGTCACTGGGCCTAATGCTCGTGTTAAAACATAATAGGCACAGTACAGAACAGAGTGTGTGCAAACACGAGTTTAGTGTTCAGTAATACAAGCAAGTACAGTACACAGTACACGAAGAAAGAAATTTGTTTTACTGACTGTATTCTATATGCATCTGTAACTCTTCATATTTCATATTCTTCCATTCAGCTACCGTATTCTGCCCATTTTTTTCTCAGAGAGAGAGAGAGAGAGAGAGAGGAATGAATGAATGAATGATCTTTATTTTAAAGGGTAAAGAATTGGGCACGCAGGCCCGTCTTACATTCTGCCCTTCATCACTCCATCTTTCATTTTTCCCACACATTCGATTTATTATAAGTATACACATTACAATAGGAAAAAAAATATCAAAAGAATGTAAGATTAAACTATTACATTCAAAGCAAAAAGATAAGAAATAATTAACCTAATAAAATAGCTCTCACAACCGCATACACGCACACAGACACAGACATATCCATAAACAAAAATACATTTTCAGTACAGATCTTCTAACGTATGTTTATTTAACAGACATTGAAATAATTTCGAACAATATCTAACTAGCTACTTTTCAAGCTGTCATTTTAAGTACTTGATGGCTAGCAAGTCATGGGTTGAGAAAGTGCTGGTTATTCGAGAGCAAGATAGGCTGAGAGAGGGAGGGAGAGGGAGAGAGAGACAGGGAGAGAGAGACAGCGGATCGCAGATTTGTTTATTTGGATTTCTTGTTTTTCTTTCCTTTTGTCCTTGACAAAGGCATTTTTTGCTCAAATCTCTCTCTCTCTGAACCTTAAGTGCCCAGGGCACATGGGGCTTCCGCAAGGGTTTTCCACAAATGCCTGTCTTTCGCCTTTTTATCTGCTCTTGCCCAGGTGAGCCCTCTATTGCTCAACATCCTTTCTGTTGTTCTTCTCCATGTCTCTTTTGGTCTACCCTTACTTCTGCTCCCCTGTGGTGTCCATCTTAGTGCTATTTTTGGTAGTGAGTTGTCAGTCATTCGGAGCACATGTCCCAACCATCGCCAGCGTCTTTCCTCAATAATTGTTGTCAGTGGTTTCATCTGCATTTCTGCCAATAAGATGTTATTTCTTATGGTGTTTGGCCAAAATATTTTTTTTATTCTACGTAAACATTTAGTCTGGAAAGAATTCAACTTGTTTTCTATGGTTTTGGTGATTTTCCAGCATTCACTTCCATAGAGTAGTACACTTAGAACATTACTCTTAAATATCCTGATTTTCATATTTATGCTTAGTTTATTTGATTTCCATATATTCTGTAGCATTGCAAAAGCCTGGTTTGCTCTAGTAAGCCTGCTGTTGATGTCCTCTGTGCTGTCTCCATTTTCTACTACTCTGCTGCCAAGGTATACAAATTCGTTTACCTCCTCCACTAACTTGTTATCTACTCTGAGTACATTTTTGTTGTTCACATTTTGCTTCATTAACTTTGTCTTTCCTACGTTGATCTTTAGTCCTATGTTGTTTGCATTCTGGGTTAACTCGTTTATTTTATCTTGCATATCTTTGTGACTGCTTGATAATAGACAAATGTCGTCCGCAAAGTCAAGGTCCTCCAGCACTGTGTCAAGGGTCCATTGTAATCCTCTGCGTTTGTCTGATGTTGCCTCCTTCATTAACCAGTCTACTGCCAAGATAAATAATGTTGGTGATAGTACACATCCCTGTTTCACTCCTGTTTGTACCCTAAAGCTGCTGGAGGTATGTTCTCCACAGATAACTTTGCACTGAAAACCCTCGTATAGGGCTTTGATTACATTAACTATTTTATGGGGGAGGCCATGCCATCTTAGGATTTTCCACAGTGCATCTCTGTTGACACTGTCAAAGGCTTTCTCAAAATCTATGAATAATGCATATGTTGTGCTATGCCACTCATTTGCCTGTTCTAATATTTGTCTAAGTACAAATATATGGTCTATGCATGATCTTCCTTTCCTAAATCCTGCCTGCTCTTTCCGAAGTTTTTCCTCAAGTGTTGGTACAATTCTGTTGATGATTATTCTGCAAAATACTTTACTAGTGAGTGGCAGTAGGGTAATGCCTCTCCAGTTCCCGCAATCTCTGAGGTCACCCTTCTTTGGTAGTTTTACTATAAGACCAGTTTTCCACTCCTATGGGGCTTTTTCTAGATCCCAAATTTGTTGTAATATCCGGCAAAGTTGTTTTGGTGTTTCTGTTTCTTCTGCTTTCAACATCTCAGCAGTCACTTCATCTTCACCTGGTGCCCTGTCTGATTTTAGCATCTTTATCGCCTCTTTTACTTCATTTATTGTTATTGGTCCTGTATTGATGTTTAGTTCCGCTTTTGCTTCATGTATATCTATTGCTTGTGCTGCTTGTGTTCTGTTTAGTAGGGTGTTAAAGTGTTCCCTCCATCTTTCAATTTTTTCTCTTTCTCCACTGACCAGTTGTCCATTTTGTGTTCTTACTGCACTTTCACATCTTGTATTGAAGTTACCTGTCATCTGCTTTGTGATTTTATATATGGTTTTCATGTCATTTGTATATGCTGCTTTCTCTGCTGTTTCTGCTAAGTTGTCATAATATTGACGTTTATCTTGACGGTATGATTCCTTCACTTCTTTGTCTTTTTGTGCATAATTACTCGTTCTTTAAGCCGTTGTGATTTGGTGTTCAGTAATTTTTTCTTGATTTCTTTTCTTTGC
Source organism: Achatina immaculata (assembly GCA_009760885.1). Taxonomy (NCBI): domain Eukaryota; kingdom Metazoa; phylum Mollusca; class Gastropoda; order Stylommatophora; family Achatinidae; genus Lissachatina; species Lissachatina immaculata. The sequence goes on from CM019707.1 coordinate 8,207,328, forward strand.
TCTATCTTTTCCCATGTGGTCTCACTTATCCATTCCTCTTTTCTCCTTTTCCGATATCCCAGCACCTCTTTTGCTGTTTCCTGTAGTGTTTTATTGAACTCTAATATGGACATTTCTGCTTCGTCTTGTAGGACACTGAAGCGGTTCTTAAGTATTATTGAGAATTCATTTCCTGTTTGCTGGTCTATCAGTTTTCTTGTATCAAAATGTATCTTTCTGTGTTCTCCGATTCTGGCTTTCCTTAATTTTAGTTTTATTTTTGCTACCAGAAGGTTGTGATCACTTCCTATATCTGCTCCTTTCCTTGCTCGCACATCTTGTAGTGACCGTTTCCACTTGTTGTTTATTAGTATGTGATCGATTTGGTTTTCTGTGGTTTTATCTGGTGACCTCCAAGTCACCTTATGGATGTTTTTGTGTTGGAAAATTGTCCCTCCGATGGTCATCATGTTTTCTTCACAGAAACTGCACAGTCTTTCTCCATTTTCATTTATTTCTCCGATTCCTTCTCTTCCCATGATTCTTCTTCTATCTTCATTTCCTTCACCTACTTTTGCATTGAAGTCGCCCAAGATGAGTAGCATATCATGTTTGGGTATTGTTTCTACTGTGGCTTGGAGGCTGTTGTAAAAATCTTCTTTTAATTCCTCTTCAGCTGCTTCTGTTGGTGCATAAGAAACTATAATAGACAGCTTCGTGAATCTTGAGTTGAACCGTGCATATAATAATCTCTCATTTATTGGGGTCCATTTCAGCAATGCTCTTGATGCTTCTTTTGTTATAATCAATGCTACTCCTCCTTCATGAAGATCTTCTTTACCTGACCATATTATTGTATCTTCTGTGTGCTGTGTTGTTAATTTCCTTCTGCCTTGTCCATCTTGCTTCTTGTACTCCTAGTATGTCTAGTTTGTATCTGTGCATTTCCTTGATGGTTTGTGCTAGTTTTCCAGTCTGGTTTAGTGTTCTTACATTCCAGCTGCCTATTTGCATCTTTTGTTTAGGTTCCAGGAGGTCTGCAGTCGGGCTGGGGACTTCCAGTGGCTGGCTTTCATCCACAACCTTCATGGGCTCAGTTTCCTGATACGCATTTCTCCTTCCACCTGCATTTGCTTTTTCCCTTGTTTCTGTTTCTGTAGCAGTCTGATAGTTTTTTACCAGATAGGGTTGCTTGCCCTATGCTGAACCCTCCTTAGTCGCCTTTTACGATCATGCATGGTAGGTTACAGTGGTCCTATTCTTTGCAGATCCCGGGTACCACACGGGTATTTGCTCAAATATTGAGTTGTTATTGTTTGTCTTTTATAGTCATATCATTGATCCTAATCCTTTTCTTCCTCTCATCCTTTCTCTTCCTACCTATTTTCGTAAAACTACACACGCACCCAGACTTTACCCAACACCCACTCCGTCATACAATAAAGTAACTGACCGACAAACCTAGAAAACATATTACTAGATTTTATGATTCAGTGCCATGATGGTGTAGTGGTTAGTGTACTCACCTGCAATCAGGAGGTCCTTGAATTGATTTCGTAATCGGATGGAATTTGTTTTCGAAGTTCACCCAGTCTCAAAGAGGGGGTGGGGGACATGGGGCTTTCCTAGGAGAACAAAGTCAGTGAAGACAGATGCTAGTATTCCAAACTCAAATACTGCAGTGGCCTAGAAATGTGAAAGTACTAACACTTCGCACTCCTACGGCATGTAATGGAACGAGATATAGAGTACTAGATATAATTATGATAGTTATTATTATAATTAAATTTACGTAATTAAATTTACTGTTGTTTTTAAACTGTGTTACAATCATTATAAATATTTCTGTTTATAATCTCCCTGTAATCTGTAATCACATACTAGCATCCCCGCGCTCGCGGCATTCCTATATGTGCTCCATCTTCCGTATCAACATAAACTGAAGTGTTCATTTGTTGATGGAGCCAGTAACACACTGGTTGTGGGTAATGTGTGCTAAACCACTACGCTCAGAAGAACGTCCACTTCCCATCTCGTCTCCCAATTCGATCATCTTCCTGGTGTGACTGTTATCATTCAACCCAATATCGTCATCCATGCGTAGCCTATTCAAGGTGGCTCTTGCAATCTCCTCCTTGTCCATTTTTAGGGTCACCTGAATTGATGTCATGCTTCCCAACTTGTCCGCTCTCTCATTTCCTTTGGGTCCCGCATGACCCTGCCAGTAGATCCACCCAAACTGGATAACAGTGAGCACAGTAGAACCTGGACCCATTCTCTACGGAAGAAATGTCTTTCGATTCTTTTTAATATGTTTTGGGAGTCTGTTACGATGAATCCATGTGAGTCGCTCTGCTCCAACCAGGAAATCGCTTCTGATGCAGCCTGAACCTCCATTCTCATGCTTGCCAGCGATGGTTGCATGGGCTCTTGATTTACAACATAGCCCCATTAACATTTTGGGCCTACTGACACTGACCTGTCTGTGAAGGTCGCAGGGTCATGTGGTTTGGAGCAATGCTGAATCTGTTCCTGCACCTGGACTTCTATTCTACCATGAGTCCAGTCTCGGCATTCGCGGACAAACTAAATCAGAGCCTTCATAGATTCTGCATCTTTCACATTTTAGTCCATTTCAGTTCTAGGGGAATCTGCCTTTGCCATCCACGATCTCTCTCGCTTGATGCATTTGCCTTTTGCTGAATTAATCTCTGGTAGAAAGGGATGGTTTGCCCTACCGGCAATCCTGATGTACGTCTTCACTTTCACATACTTGTGGATTACTTTCATGATGGACATATCCAGCAAGTAGCTTATAGCTATAGCCTTATTACTCGGATAGGAGTGTCTTTGGTTTACCCCAGATCTGCTGTCATGGCGTCATTTTGCATTCTTTCTAGCTTAATTATCAGAGTCGTGGACAGAGTCAGAAGGCCGAGGCAATACCCTGCCACCGACATCACTAATGCCCGCATAAGCAGGAAGAGTGTCCGTTGTGGCAAACCAGCACCTGCCTTGAACATCATTGCACTGAGTCCTTTCTTTGCTTTCTGAATGGTCATCTCCACGTGGTGACTGAAAGATAGCTTCCTGTCGAACGATCCCAAGCGATTTCAAAATTATCCTCTCTCGATATTTATTTTGCACTGCACTGCCGGAATGGTGGTCTTCGCAGATGTTATCTAATGAGCACCACAGGATTATGGCATTGATGGGGTATATCACTGTGTTGTTGTCCTCATACCACCCACTCATAATATCGTCAACATTTTCCTGTATGTAGGAAAATATTAAAATAGTATTCCGTTCTGTGCGATTTACTGAATACTAATGTGCCAATATGGTGCTAGAAAAGATGTATCTGTTGTGTTTAAATGTCCAGGAGAACAACTATGAATAAAAGTTAGCCACTCGCGCGCTCTCTCTCTCTCTAAGGATCAGATTAAACAAACTGATTTGAGAGACTACGATTTGTGTTCTATGATACACTCAGAGAACAATACACACAGGCACGCACGCTCCTTCCACAGGACAACAAAGAACATCTGGACTCCATATTTCAAGCTTACAACGCAACAGTAACTCAAACGTAGGAACAGTCAAGAGTGTAGTTCAAATTCAATAGACAAAAAATTTATTGATGCAGAAGATGTGGATGATGGATATGACGATGGTAGGAAAAAACTGCTGTCGTACAACGATGACAACAGGTAAAACATGAAAATCTTCCCAGGCACGCAGTCCGTGCCATAAGGAAGAAACATTCTACCAGCATTCAGTTACAGAAAAACGCAGTACCTACTAATGTCTGGAATGAATAATAACTTACAGAATAACACTTCATCTTCCAGAATAATAAAACACAAACACTAAGCTCTGGTCCTAACAAGGACAGTACAAAATAATTCCTATCATACTATTACAAAGAAAACCTTGTTCTAAAAAGGACAACACAAGCGTTACTAAACGCAGCTAGGACATCACTGAATTCACTACAACACTACTACTGACTTGCCTCTATCACACGATCCTCATATTCCTAATACAATCAGCATAATTATCCCAATTAAGCTTCGTGTTCTTTTATATAACCTGCATTTACTTCGTCATCGTTCCAGAACATTCACTCCGTGCAATTCACATTCACGCAAATAATATAACTTTTCTGAGCTTCACCAGAGCACGTAATTCGTAACTCCATGAAGTTACCAAGTCGTAAACAATATAATCTTGAACTTTCGTTCCTAAAACAAACAATTAAAACTCTAAAACTAAATTTGGACTATTAAGTCAACACAGACATTCCAATCGTTGAGTTGACACTTAAGAAACTTTCACTAACAAAACTCGTAAAAAAAAAAATCCGGAGAAATTCCGTTACTGCTGAAAATTATTAGAGCCAAGAAACTTTTCTCTCGGAATCCTGTGCAAAATAGCATTAAGTGATTACAATTTTGTCTGCCGTTACAGACACGGACAGGCTAAATAACGTGCTGAACTACATGAACTATACAAAGGAAATAGTGCATTTAGTTCAGATCTAAGGGAGTTAAACATTCATGACTCTACAATAATGTTTAATATTTCCAATCTGCAAAACAAATCGATCTTAAATGATTTTATCTAAACATCATGGTAAATACTGTTACAATATCCTCTCTCTACAGTTTCCATGTACATATGTCAGAATGTCACCTGCATATGTGAGTTTTCAGGGTCAGTCTGGTGCTAAACAGGTCATGTAAGAAATCTTAAGTACATCATGAATGAAGCAATTCTCCAAGTCCTTTCAAGACGTCTATTTGTCCTGTCATCTCCGAATGACACGATGAAGGAGATAAGACTAGGCAGAACAAGACTTATAACTACGCATTATATTATTTGTGGCCTCCTGTGATACTATTAAACAAAGCAAACTCACAGATATCAATACTCTTTTATTCCAATGCCATTTTTTAGGTTGGAAAAACAAACCATGATAATAAAAGAAAATATTCAGAAGTCATGGAATGGTAGAAAAAAGAAATGTCATAAACTTCTTTGAAAACAAGAAAGTTATATAACCATTTGGTAACTGTTCAGCTAATAATAACCAGCCTTCTTAGTATGTAAATTATTACTTTTCTTACTAGTTTGAACAGATGAAACATTAAGACAATGAAAGATTTTAAGGAAAACATGTTCTGGTGCAAAATTTATAACGTAATTAAAAGTATGATTAATTTTTTTGCTAGATTAGTATGTTTCACAAGAACATGGCATGTTTATGTCAAGCTTATAGTTTCTCAAGGGCTGTGGTCCTATTAATTGATCTATTAATCAAAACTAGGGTTCGGCAAATGCGACCTGCGTTACCTTATTCATACTGTCATTATTTCATAATATTGTGTTAGTGAAACAACTATTACTTATAGTTTATATTATTTTTTTATTACTTTCATTTATTAGCTGTAGACATTAATATGACCCACGGGCCACTTACAGGTAACATCCGACAGAGTCACTCCTCCCAGAGAAACAGATAAGAGAAATGACGACTTTAGGAAAACTGGTTCTAGCAATGAAAGTATATAGAGATGGGTGGTTCAGTTTTACATAAGGGTGGAAGAATGAGAAAAATGAACAGAAACAAGAATAGCAGAAAGAAAGACGAGCATATACAAATGAAGAACAACATACAGCTCCACCTGCTTAATACAAAAACATACACTTCGCTCCCTTATCTTCCCTACTGCTCAAACGGCTTCACTTTCTAAATATAACAACGTACACTTCGCTCCCTTATCTTCACTATTACCTAAAGGGCTCCACCTTCTTAATATAACAACGTACACTTCGCTCCCTTATCTTCTCTTTTACCCAAACGGCTTCACCTTCTTAATATAACAACGTACACTTCGCTACCTTATCTTCACTATTACCCAAAGGGCTCCACTTTCTTAATATAACAACATACATTTCATTCCCTTATCTTCCCTACTACCCAAACGGCTCCACCTTCTTAATATAGCAACATACATTTCACTCCCTTAACTCGCCTACTACCCAAACGGCTCCACCTTCTTAATATAGCAACATACATTTCACACTCCTTAAACTCGCCTACTACTCAAACGGCTCCACCTTCTTAATACAACATAAAGTTGGGTTTTTACAATAGCACAGAAAGAGAAAACAAAATAGGAAAAAACTGAATTGGCTTTGAAACTTAGTTCTTAAATATCAAACTAGACTTAAAATTAAGAGTTAATTTCTGATTGAGATTAAAGAAGACTTCTGGTCAAGCTCCACCATAAAAGAGAAACACCAGTCCCAATAGCTAAGATGAAACAATGAAAGATGTTTATAATTTATATTTTGAATTCAATGGCCTTTACTTCGACCAGATTAGTAGTGTAGCCATGGGTAGCAAGATGGGCCCCAGCTACGCGTGTCTGTTCATGGGCCACTTCAAACACAAGGTTCTGAGAGCCTTTAGAGGCCCTTTTCCCACCTTCTATAGACGCTACATAGTTGACGGCAATGGGGTCACATCAGTGCCAGAGGAAGACCTTAACAACTTTATCAGTTTTGTTAAGGAATACAGTCCTGTCATTTCTTTCACCTCCCATATCTCTGCTACTTCCGCTAACTTTCTTGACATTGCCGTCACTATCGGCCCTTTCGGGCTTACTACTTCTATCCACTATAAACCTACAGACTCTCACAGCTACAACCTGTACTCCTACTCCCATCCCAGACCGTGTAAGGACTCTATTCCTTTTTCCCAGATTCTTAGGTTGCGACGTTTGTGTAATGAGGATTTGGATTTACAGGATCAAGGCCATAAAATGCTAGATTTCTTCCGTCGACGCGGGTATCCAGAACACGTTCTCTCGTCATCTTGGAACCGCATTAGCCATATATCGAGGCAACAAGTCCTCACCCCTAAACCGCACTGTAGCTCGGACAGAGTGAAACTAGTACTCACGTACCACCCTGGCAGTTAAAAACATACTGTTTCGCCATCTCCATCTCCTCCAGATCGAGCCTGAGACTCGTGAACTTTTTGGGGAACCCCCATTCGTGGCCTACAGACGGGACAAGAACCTCAGGTAACTTTTAATTCGTAGTCATCTTAAGACACATGACACTTATTATGGTACCAGACGTTGCGGACGCCGTAGACGTTACACTTGTCTCTTTGTTGTCGAGGCTAGCCGATCTCCTGCCCTAAGTCCATGTTATCAGTTCACGTAATGTTATTTATGCTATCATGTGCACACGTTGCGGTTTGAAGTACATAGGGGAGACTGGCTTACAGATAGGAGATCGATTTCGCCAGCATCTCAATGATATTTCTAAGAGGGCCTGGACACCTGTGACTAAACATTTTTGCCTTAGCAACCACAGGGGTAAACAGGACATTTCTGTTAGTGCGATCCGCTCTTGTTCTGCTGATGTACGGTCTCGGAGGGTCCTAGAACAGTGCCTTATTTTCCAGACTGGCTGTCTCCACCCAGCTGCAATTAACAACTTCTTCAGCCTTCTGTAACTTCTTTATTTTTCCACCTTTTTTTATTTAAACTCTACTTTCTTTCTCTATGCTACTATTTTTCCCTATTTTCTTCTCTGCCAACATATTGGTGTCTTTAGGGTCTTGTCCTATTCACTAGTTTCACATTTTCTCCCTGCAGGTGTTTATGTTCTTCATTCATTATCTCTCCGCGTCCCCTTTTCCCTCCCCTCTTCCCCCCCCCCACACCTCTAGCGGTTATCATGTTTCTATTGCCTTCCCCCCACCCCTTTCTCCCACTTGTTCTCCTCCTCTCTCTCCACCTCTTCTTTACGATTGGCTCTATCGGGCATCTTTTGTTGGAGGTAGCGTAGTCTTTCCTTCTCCCTTCTACTACACACATTTTTGTTTTCGACTTGGAGGAAGACACATTCAGATATGTTTTCGTGTTTTTGTCTCGTTTTGTATGTATCCTCGAATAAGGCTCACGCCGAAATATCGGATGTTGTATGTTTTTCATTTATACATTCTCATACTTTCTATTCGTTTTTTTCTCACCTTACTCACTCCGTCCCTCACTTTGTAAAACTGCACCATACACCTCTGTCTACCATGATAAAAGAAAAGCCATTCAGCTGATAAGAAATACTCAAGATTACACAGGATGAAGAAGCATGTTCGTCAACGCTATCTGGTACTACACTTAAATAATAATAATAGTAATAATAATAACTGTAATAATAATGAAAATAACACTTAGGGCAATGCTAAAGATATATCGCACTTATATGCTCATTTGTAAAAAAAAATGTCATTTACTAGAAAATATTAAAACATTTAAAAAATAAAATGCTCATTTTTTTAGCTGATAAACAAATGCCACTGAAGGAAACTATGATATCTTTTTGTTTGCTGAATTCTAGATAGGACATGATTTCACTTTTAAATTAACATATTTAAGTTTTTTTTTTCTTTTTAACCAGGGCATACTGATGACCTTGACAATGCAGCAGAAATGATGCGCCAGTGAATGCTCGCAAGAATTCCTAAATAATCGATTATTATGAGTGTGCTAGAACGGAAGTGCCCTGTTTAACAGAAGCTGTTCGTGATTTATAAGGGAAACTGTGTGTACTGTGTTGCGTGGCGGAACAAACATGGCACCAGTAAAAGTGGAACATGTATAGGCTGAGAACCACTGTGAATTAATTATCTAGTGTCTGTATAGAGAGTTTTTGTCATGAACAGATAATCCAGCCAACTAACTCGAAAACCTCGACCACCAGGTGCCAGATGGATGTTAAGGAGGAGATGCGTGATTTGTTTGGTTTTTTAGTTTGGGAAAGCTCTCGCGATGCACCGTTTGGTTTCAGTTTTTCTTATTTTAACACGCATTGTGAATATGATAATATTATGGCTCTTGATGCTTGTTGTTTCCTAGCCAATTTATGGCTCGACTGGTCTCCATCCTCATACTGGATGTGGTTGTGCCGAAGGTACCGGA